>PIJE02002933.1:17623-46135 GCA_002895965.2 Coryphaenoides rupestris | reverse complement strand
CGCAGCCTGGCTGTTTGTTGGCTGGTTTATTGTGACTATTTATTATTTATTAGGATTAACACAGTAGTAGTTTAGACACCGGGCCGTGCAAGCGGCAGTATACTTCAAGATTGAAAATTACTTTATTCGACCAGTCAGGCAAAATGTCAGGTCTTGGATTAAATCTAAGCATCACATCAGACTCTGATCGTGGGAGAGAGAGACAGCGAGGAGGGAGGGAGAGAGGAGAGGAGAGAGAGGGAGAAAGAGGGAAGGGAGAGAGAAGAGAGACTGGGAGAGGGAGAGAGACCGGGAGAGGGAGAGACAGGGAGAGAGAGTGAGACAGGGAGAGAGAGGGAGAGAGAGTGAGACCGGGAGAGAGAGAGAGACTGGGAGAGGGAGAGAGACCGGGAGAGGGAGAGACAGGGAGAGAGAGTGAGACCGGGAGAGAGAGA
Organism: Coryphaenoides rupestris; assembly: GCA_002895965.2. Classification (NCBI taxonomy): domain Eukaryota; kingdom Metazoa; phylum Chordata; class Actinopteri; order Gadiformes; family Macrouridae; genus Coryphaenoides; species Coryphaenoides rupestris. The sequence continues at coordinate 45,701 of PIJE02002933.1, read as the reverse complement.
GACAGGGAGAGAGACAGAGAGAGAGAGAGAGAGAGAGAGACAGGGAGAGAGAGAGACCGGGAGAGAGACATTAGAGTACATTAAACATGCGGGTGGAAAGAAAAGTGTGTCATGCTGTTGACGACTTCAGGGCTCTGGCCGGACCAGCGGCTGTTGACGGTTCTGTCACACGCAGAGGGAGGCGAGGGAGGCGAGGGAGGGGAGGGAGGGAGGGGAGGGAGGGGAGGGAGGGATGGGAGGGATGGGAGGACTGGGAGGGAGTGGGGGGAGCGGGACGACAAGCCCAATTAGGCGTGCGTTCAAGAGCGTCGTCTCGCCGGTTGCCAGATAAACCGCAAGGCACGTATGACCCGGCCCGCCCCGGACCCCGGGACCTGCTCACAGTGGCCTCCGCTTCGCTGATGTGTGTGTCCCTAATGTGTGTGTGTGTGTGTGTGTGTGCGCGGGTGCGTGTGTGTGTGTGTGTGTGTGCGCGGGTGTGTGTGTGTGTGTGTGTGTGTGTGTGTGTGTGTGTGTCTCCACGCCCGACCAATTACACGAGGCGAGCTGTTGCGTTCTTGCGCTGTCGAAACATATTCCCAAAGCGTTCCAGCGTTCGCAGTCACCCCTCCTCAGCCGGGGTTAGGGTTGGAAAGGAAAGGGGAGGGGTGGGGTGGGGGGGGTGGGGCGGGGCTTGTTCTAATTGATGGTTTACGTCACGCACGCATCAAGTTTACACACAGTTTTCACCGTGGGAGTTTGCGCTGATGCAGTTCCTGTCAGGCCACTTTAGGTTGTTTCTGTGTGTGCGTGTGTGTGTGTGTGTGTGTGTGTGTGCACGGTGTGTGTGTGTGTGCGTGTGTGTGTGTACGGTGTGTGTGTGTGTGTGTGTGTGAGAGTGTTTTAATCTGTCCATCTCAACTCAGATTAGCCGGTTAATTTTTGGTCATGCACAAACTGCTTGGCTGCCTCTCCAATACGCTTCGTTTGTGTCTTTAAGGATTATAAAGATTATAAAGATTATAAAGCTCGACAGCTCAGCAGCTTAGCATCTCAGGGAAGCCCTTTTGTAAACCAGTGGCCATATTTAGTTATATTTCTCATTCCTGCAGACTCCACCGAACACCCAACTGCTCCTGACGTGTTGGTTGAACGTGAGGCTTTACTTCTTGAATCCAACAAATGTCCATTGAATCATGTGATTGGAAATGGAACACTCCAACACTCCAACACACACACACAAATGCGCTGGCAGTGGCACACACACACACACACACACAGGACCGCTAGCTGTGGTGTCAAGAACTACAGCAGTGGTTCTGGTTTCCGTTCCCCAACCAGAATGTAACCGACGTTTTCCCGCCTCGTGTTGCGTTCCTCTCTGCAGATTACAACAGCAGCGACCAGAAGACGGCCTGCAGGAGACATGAGCTCTACGTCAGCTTCAAGGAGCTCGGCTGGCAGGTAGGATGGACCGTCTCCCTCTCGATGTCCACGATGATCAGTCACATATCAAATCAAATCCATCAAATGTCATCACTTTCGTAGCTCAGCGGTTGTCTGGCAACAGGAAGGTTGCTGGTTCGATCCTCGGGCTCCTCCCACTCCTAGCTAAGTGTGGAGGTGTCCCTGAGCAAGACACCACCTAACCCTACCTGCTCCTCCTAGCTAAGTGTGGAGGTGTCCCTGAGCAAGACACCACCTAACCCTACCTGCTCCTCCTAGCTAAGTGTGGAGGTGTCCCTGAGCAAGACACCACCTAACCCTACCTGCTCCTCCTCCTAGCTAAGTGTGGAGGTGTCCCTGAGCAAGACACCACCTAACCCTACCTGCTCCTCCTCCTAGCTAAGTGTGGAGGTGTCCCTGAGCAAGACACCACCTAACCCCTAACTGCTCCTGACGTGTTGGTTGTTACCTTGCATGGTTGGCACCGCCGCCGTCGGTGTATGAATGTGTACCATGTTGACAGTGTATTAAAATCTGCCTCAAAGGCAGGGTCGGTGATTCTGGAGAAAACAGCGGAAAAAGCTAGATTTTAAAAGTCAACAATCTGAAAAAGGCCGACCGCTTCCTCCAGAGCTTCCTCCAAAGCCACTCCTACAAAAAACTTTCTGTAGCTTTCTCAAATTCTGTGCCCTCCGCCAAGCTTTTTTGGACGAGCTTTTTCCAGCATTTCATTTATTCATTGCTACCGGGATGTAAAGAGAATTTCATTTCGAGATATAACAAAAAAATGCCTCTGAGTTGAATCGCCTGCCCTGCCTTTAAGTACGGAGACTACGTACAGCTGCAACATAACTCTGAAATTGTGGAATTGTGGAATCAAATGTGGAATAAACGTTTCCAGGCGTAACCCTAAAAACCCCCAAAGTGCAAAATATATTCGACGCGTTTCGACAGAAAAAAGCCGCTCTCGTCACGTCCGATGGTGTCTTTCCAACCCCCGCATCTCCTTCTCTTTCTTTGTGTTGTGTTCCCCCGGTCCAGGACTGGATCATCGCGCCGGAAGGCTACGCCGCCAACTACTGTGACGGAGAATGCTCCTTCCCGCTCAACGCCCACATGAACGCCACCAACCACGCCATCGTGCAAACACTGGTGAGACCGACAGGGCAGCTACATGATGTGTGTGTGTGTGTGTGTGTGTGTGATGGATGCTCTGGGTCTTTACTATGTGCATTATAATTTTTGTTTCAGTGAGGTTTCAGTTATATCCATTGGTAAGTTTCGTGCTCTTATTTACATAGTCCTTGTGTTGTTGTTGTCGTCGTCCTCCGTCCCTCCCAGGTGCACCTGATGAACCCGGAGAACGTGCCCAAGCCCTGCTGCGCTCCCACCAAGCTGCACGCCATCTCCGTGCTCTACTTCGACGACAACTCCAACGTCATCCTCAAAAAGTACAAGAACATGGTGGTCCGGGCCTGTGGCTGCCACTGACCCCCGACCCCTGACCCCCACCAGACACCTGACCCCCACCAGACACCTGACCCCCCCCCGTCACCCTAGATTCCTCAGTAAGCCTGGAGTCTTCCCCCGGCCTGAACCTCTCGCAAACAACAACCGAACCTGGAGACCTGAACTTACACACGGGAGACTCTGTTTGTTCTGTTCCACCAAAGTCCCAAACAAACCCCCACGTCTTTCGATCCTTCGTCTTCTTCATCATCGTCGTCAACATCTGATTGGACACGGATACCGAAAGGAAAAGATGGGCACCGCTCTTTAATAGAATAATAGAATAATAACAATAGTGTCGTTGTGTCCCAACATTGAGTCACTGCGTTGTTGTCCTGGTTCCCGGGGGGGTGAGGGTGACTTGATACGTCCGGTGTGAGTTCCTGTCGATAATCTCTTTAAATGTGTGTGTGTGTGTCAGTGTGTGTGTGCGTGTGTGCGTGTGTGTGTGTGTGTGTGTGTGTGTGTGTGTGTGTGTGTGTTGTGTTGTTGTTGGTGTGTTGTCTGTGTGTGTGTGTGTTGTGTGTGTGGTGTGTCTGTCTGTGTGTGTGTGTGTGTGTGTGTGTGTGGTGTGTCTGTCTGTGGTGTGTGTGTGTGTGTTGTGTGTGTGTGTGTGTGTGATGTGTGTGTTGTGTGTGTGTGTGTGTGGTGTGTACTGTCGTGTGTGTGTGTGCTGTTGATGTGTGTGTGGGAGGAGGTTAATGACAAAAGCATGCCGGGCTGGACAAAGAGATAGATGCACATGTGTGTGTGTGTGTGTGTCTGTCTTGTCTGTGTGTGTGTGTGTGTGTGTGTGTCTGTGTGTTTGTGTGTGTTGTGTGTGTGTGTGTGTGTGTTCTGTCTGTGTGTTTGTGTGTGTCTGTGTGTTTGTGTGTGTCGTATTCAAGACCATGGATAGCTCGTGACTTATAGTGCAGAGAGAGAGCGAGAGAGAGAGAGAGAGAGAGAGAGTGAGAGAGAGTGAGAGAGAGAGCGAGAGAGAGAGAGAGAGGAGAGAGAGAGAGAGAGAGAGAGAGAGAGACCCAGGTGTTTTAATGGGTTTTAATGGCGACTTAATTCGCCGGGCATGACTTCGCCGATTTATTTCGCGCCCCGTGTGTTGTCGGCCACTAATGGGCCGATCGATGGCGTCTCCGTAGCCCCCCTGTTCTGTTCCTCCTCCTCACTGGTAACACAGGAAGGCCGCTTGTGTTTGTGTTCATCAGAGGGAACCTGGCTCAGGTGTGTGGGTCCAGTGTGTCCAGTGTGTGTGTCCAGTGTGTGTGTGTGTGTGTGTGCGTGTTGGATCCCTCGGCTGACCACTGTAATGCTAATTCAGTGTCAGCCGTGGCGGCTCGCTGTGCCGTGGGGTTTGCTGGGTATCGATTTAAACACGACGAGAGGCTAAAGTGTCTCCCCTCGCTGTTATTTATGAGTTAAGTGACTCGCCGCGTTCGCCGCCTTCTCTCGCCGGCGTCGGTCGCGTTCGGAATTCTGCGATGAAACTCGTGAACGCGTTGTTCTTCTGACAGACGTGAAGTCAAAGTCGGGGTACTAGTGGCTTATGTTCCAGTCATGTATATTTATATATGGGTGGACGGGGGTTATGTCAGCCAATACTTTGTTGATTAGACCAAACTGTTGGACTATCGACTTCAAATAAAACGATTTAAGTCGTCTAATATCAGCAATGCTAAGATAAGATAAGATAATAAAACTTGATTAATCCCGAAGGAAATTCTTGTGCCAGAGGTTGCATAGCAATACAATGATAGCAATCGAGAAATAAACAATAGAATAAAAAATTCAATAACTAAGCCTAAGAAAAATACAAAAATATATGATAATTGCTCGCTCTGTTGTAATATTTAGTTCCATATGCTCGTTGGCCAAGCACACACACACACACCCCCACGCGCACGTACAGTACATGTACACTCACATGCGCATACACACACACACACACACACACACACCTTTTGTTGTTGTGTTGTGTTGCTGAAGGCCGGTGGTCTTTAGTCTCACATCGGACGCACAACCTTGGAGCACAATCCTCGTTGTGATGACCTCCTGCTCGGACGAGGCTGGTGGCGTCACCTCGAGCGTCTTACATACAGGAGCAGCCGCCTATACAGTCCAGCCCTCACCTCTCTCCTCCTCTCCTCCTCCCGTTTCCTCCACATCTTTCTCCTCTTCCTCCTCCACCTCTTCCTCCTCCTCCTCCTCCTCCTCCTCCTCCTCGTCCTCCTCCTGAAGTTGCCTCCTCCACGCCGAGCTCTCATTGACGGCTCGTCGCGGTAATGGTTCAGGGCCGTCCTGGAGAGGATGGAGGAGGGAGGAGGGATGGAGGGATGGAGGGATGGAGGATGGAAGAGGGATGGAGGGATGGAGGGTTTTGGTCAAAACGACAGACAAACCGTCGCCGTAGAGACGATGATTCATTGCTCCGTTTCCGCGGCATCGCAGATTAATATTTGAGTGTGTAATTATGACCTCCCCCCCCTCCACCACCACCACCATCAGGGAGAGAGAGAGAGCGGGAGAGAGAGAGAGTGAGTGAGTGAGAGAGAGAGAGGAGAGAGAGAGACAAGTATTTCATTATGGTCTCCCCCCCCCACCGCGGTGTGCGAGGGGGAGACGGTGATATCGCCCTCTCGCCAATTGAGCGGCTGATTGAATGTGCAATAGGTGGCAGTCTCTGGCGAGGGGCGAGGAGGGGGGCGGGGCCTCCTCGCCGCCTAATGGCCACACATATCATCATCTTTACCTGGCGGCCCATGCAGCTCCGCTTGCTCATCCCCGGGTGCGATCATTTGGCGCGCATCAAACGGGACATAAATCAATGACAGCGCGGATTGAAGATGGCCGCCTCTGAGCGCAATCCAGCGAGATTAAAAATCGGGAGGCCGGGGAGGGGGGGGGGCGGTCGCGGCCGGTGACTTTCCAAAGTGATAAAGGATTCGGAAACGTGTTAGAGTGGGTTAAGAAAACACATTAAGGAGCCGCGGCGCGCGTTTAATGTGCCAAAACCAAATCCCAGCGGATATTTATGGGAGCGTTATTCCCCGCGATAGTAATTCCGCTGTACGCCGTACGTTACGCGCGGCAAGACGTATCAGTCACGCCCATCTCCCTGTCGCCAAACAATCAACCCGCGTGCGACACGTTGAGCGTCGAGCTTGTACGGTATTCGGCTTAAAGCGCTCGTGTTTCCATCAAGGAGCCGAGGAGCCTATAGATTTGTACGCGACGCCGTTCAATCGCACGTTTCGGAGGAACGCTTCTCACTGATTAACATCACGGGGAGTTCCCGGTACCAACTGCAGATGACCGCGTTTTGAAGTACATGCGCGGAATCGTGAATCGAGATCACATTTTTTGCTCCTGTTTGATAAAACTTCGGAATATCGTTCCTTAAAGCGGTGATCTCGAAGAGTTCCGTTTCGCGCTCTTCGGCGACACCGAAGGGGCGGTGAATGTAATTGCATCCAAACGGCGACGCGGAGCACAGGTGACGTCGGTCCGCTGGCGGTTGTGTTTAATGGCGGATACTCTGTCCGACGGACATCCATGGGAAATGCAACTTAAGGGCTTTCATCAGCGGACCGTAGGCGCCGTCACCATTGTGGTAACTCGGCGATAGACAGTGACTTTACAGAAATGTACAGTATATGCCGATTCCCCCCCCACCACCACCTCCAGTAGAACGTCCACACACCCCTCACCACATGCCCCCACCCCCCCCCCCCTCTAAACCCCTCCCACACCCTCCCTAAACCCCTCCCACCCCCCTCACCAGACCCCTCCCACCCCCGCTCACCAGACCCCCTTACCCGATCCCTCGCACTGCGCTCATGCTCTGTCAGGGCTAATGAGCTCTGGCCGGATGCTTGAGTGATGGATCTGCGAGCCGGCAACCCGGGCTCACCGTTGTCCACGGGGGGGGGGGGGGGTGGGGTGGGGAGGTCTGGTACTCCCTCCTCCCCCTCTCCCCTCTCCCCTCTCCCCTCTCTCCTCTCTCCCCTCTCCATCTCCCTCCGATCTCTCTCCTCCCTGACCTCCCTCGTCTCCCTCGTCTCCCTCCTCCTCCTCTGCCTCCCACCTCCTCCTCCCTCCCTCCCTCCCTCTCTCTATCCATCCATCCATCCATCCACACTGCTGCTGCTCAGGACCCACGGGACGGAGCGCCCAAATAATGAACCGACCGCCACATTAAAAATCACCCGGAGATGTTTTGTTGTTGTTGTTGTTGTTGTTGTTGTTCTACGCCCCCCCCCCCCCCCCCAGGTGTGTGTGTGTGTGTGTGAGGGTGGTGTGTGTGTGTGTGGGTGAGGTGGTGTGAGGTGTGTGTGTGTGTGTGTGTCCCCCAGTACACGCATGCATGCATGTGGTGGTCCTATCTGTGTGTCTTTATAAGGAGGGAGGGGAACGGCAGCGGGGAGCGTATGACCCGGGTGTATTTGAATGCTTTGTATACGATATGCTCTGTTAACCAATTGTCTGTGTGAGTGTGAGAGTGTGTGAGGGTGTGTGTGGGTGTGTGTCTGTGTGTGTGTCCGGTGTGTGTGTGTGTGTGTGTGTGTCTCCGGTGTGTGTGTGTGTGTTTGTCCTTGAGTTCCCAGTATACAGCCAGTCAAACGTCTGGTCACAGCCTCGGGCCTTGATTTATCGCCTGGTATTGTTGCTGCTCTCTGATATTGTTCAATACCACAGAGTGTGATTGCTTCCTCCCCCGACCCCCGCCCCCCGACCCCCCCACCCCCCCCACCCTCCCTCCCCCTCTCCCTCACCCCCCAACCCCCCCAACCCCTCCCCTCCCTCCCGCCACTCCAGACCCCTGCACTGTCACCGCGGGGGCCCCCCGAGGGCCCTACACACACTCTAATTGGTTTGGGAAGGATTTGGCGGCAGCCTTTCAACTAAAGAGAGAGACACACTGTAAGAGTAAAACTGAGAGCAAAGCTCACACACAGAGAGAGAGAGAGACAGAGAGAGAGAGAGAGAGAGAGAGGGGGGAGAGAGAGGGAGAGAGAGAGAGAGAGAGAGAGAGAGAGAGAGAGAGGGAGAGAAAGAGAAAGACAGGGTGGGTGGCGGAGTGGAAAAAAAGCAAAGTGAGTGAAGGAGGGGAGGAAAAGAGACACTGAGGCAAAGGTGTGTGTGTGTGTGTGTGTGTGCGCGGCGTGCATGCATTCATGCGTGTGTGTGTGTGTGTGTGTGTGCGTGCATGCGTGTGCGTCTCTGCGTGTGTCTGGTCCAGTCATGCTATAGTCCATATAGTCCGTGACCTCATGGTCGCTGTGCTGGGCCAAGTCCTACTTATTAAAAGCGCCACGTCATCACGGCGGACATTAGAAGGCGGTTGCACGTCACGCTGGGATGAACGCGTCCGCCGCCGCCGCCGTTGTCGGCAGCACCATGCGCAGTAATGCGTTGCGCATTTTAAAAAGAGAGAGAGAGAGCGGCTTCAAGTCAAATTGGACAGATTGGAACGCAGGGAAACACATTCACATGCGGACATGGGCAAGGGGGCCGCTTAGGAAAAAAAGGAAAAGAAAAAAGACAGTTTTCTGTCAGCCAGACAGAAAACTGTCAATTAAAAGTGATCTCTGAACCACGGCGATTCTGGAGTCAGGCCTGCTCCTGCCATCCCTCATTCAGAGTCTGATGTAAACATTTAGTTTAAGTAGAACAGACTTAACAGCGTCACTGAAGCCCAGCGTACATATATATATATATATATATATGTATATATATATATATATATATACACACAATGTGCCATTCTCCAATAAGCTGTTGCCCAGTTTTCTGTCTCAATGTACTAAATTAAGTATGTTTGACTCAAAGAACATGCGCAGTAATAAGTAAGGAATAAACCATAAGGTGGGTGTCCTGTTATTGGAAATAATGTACATTGGGTGGTGGTTGATGTGGCCCTGGGCCCCGGGCGAAACCGAGCCAAGGGCGCGCTTACTGCCGCCACCGAAGCACCGAGTCACGGAAACATCTCGTCGATATGAAGTTCTATTGGACCGGTCGCTGTTATTAATGTTGGATTTGTAGCGTAGCATAGCGTAGCGTAGCGTAGTGTATGTCGCGTATTGACTGGGAACCGTTCAAAGGCCGAGATATCGCGTTCCGTTATTGAAAAAGAACGCGCGACCCTTGGAACGATGTATTGATCAATCATTGTGCACATTGTGGACACGCTGCAAACCGTTGTTGTTTTAGCCGCCATTAACTCTGCAGTTAGAATCGTATATAAAGTCCTTTTCTAAACTGTGTTCTTTAACCTCTGGAACAGTCTTTGTATACTCGACCTTCATTTAGCCTCTCGGTGGAAAATTATCAATTCGATCAAATAAGATAATATAAGATAAGATAAGATAGAAGGAAATTCTTGTGCCAGAGGTTGTACAGTCTATAAGCCAATAAGAGTAAGATGTATTTAGTCAGAAAAATAAGTTGCCAATGCTATCCAATAAAGACAATAGAATAATATATAATAGAATAATAGAATCGAACAAATGCAAAAAGCCTCTCTTCAGTCCAATGCAAAGCGTCAAACATATTTATTTTCATGTGTTTCTCGAAACAAACATTTATATTCGTAGAGCATAGCAGTAGGTAGCACCAGAGAGGGGCTGGGCTGGGGTGGTTAGCTCCGGATAGCGCGTTGGTTGGGGGGAATCTCTGTTAGCATATCGGTGCTAACACTTTGCGATGAGTCACGTGTGAAAACATTGAGGCGGGGTTAAAGGTGCGGGGGGCGGGGTTAAAGGAGGTGGTGGGGCGGTTGGTCATCCAATCAAGTCTCACCGTCAATTAGCATGGCGCCACATGTGACTCATCGCAGAGACTCCTCCCCCACCGCCTCGCTCACTGTGTTTTTATAAATCCGCTTTTTGAAAAACAAAAATACAAACGGGGGGGACGTCGTTATTCACACGACTGACAAAAGTATATCGAGCCCTTCGGAGCTAACCCGACGCGGCGCGGGGCTAATTGGCGTTTGGCGGGAGATCCGCTGTACTGAGCAGCCGCTGACACGCGTACTCTTCGCTCCGACGTCATCGCAGCGCTAATTGGTTCAAACATGGCCGCCCTCTGCCCCGCCCGCGACTCCCCCTACTGTGTTCTGTCCCCACCCGTGACAAGAAAGGCAGTGTTACGGTGGAGAAGGCATCTCCTCTGGGAAATAATCACTTTCCTCTACCTTTGTGTTTGTGTTTGTGTGTGTGTGTGTGTGTGTGTGTGTGTGTGTGTGTGTGTGTGTGTGTGTGTGTGTGTGTGTGTGTGTGTGTGTGTGTTGGTGTGTGTGTGTGCTGTGTATGGTGTGTGTGTGTAGTGTGTGTGTTGTGTAGGTTGTGTGTGTAGTGTGTGTGTTGTGTGTGTGTGTACATGTGCTAGGTTTGCATGCATTCCCTTATGCCTACGTATGTATGTATGTATGTATGTATGTATGTATGTATGTATGTATGTATGTATGTATGTATGTATGTATGTATGTATGTATGTATGTATGTATGTATGTATGTATGTATGTATGTATGTATGTATGTATGTATGTATGTATGTATGTACGTATGTGTGTATGTATGTATGTATGTATGTATGTATGTATGTATGTGTATGTATGTATGTATGTATGTATGTATGTATGTATGTATGTATGTATGTATGTATGTATGTATGTATGTATGTATGTATGTATGTGTGTATGTATGCATGCGTGTGCATATACTGTATGTCTGTCTGTGTGTTCATACATCTTCATCCACATACACATACACACATCTGTGTGCGTATGTCTGTATCTCTGTGCCTGTGTGTGCAAGTGTGTTTTCCCCGCTCAAAGCAAGAGTCATTACTCTTCCAGGAGAATCCCTCTCGCTTGGCTGTCTGTAAGCACGGCTTTAATGAGCTGCCGTCCGTCCGGGCGGGAGGAGGAGGAGGAAGAGGTGGAGGAGGAAGAGGGAGTGGGGGGGCGGGGGGGTGCTCTTCTGCGGGTAGAAAAACCCAGACCCCACCACTCTGCCTGTGATTTTTTACTTTTTGACACCATCAGCCCTCGCTTCGTCAGCGCTGGTGGTGAAAGACCGGCATCGCCTGTGAACACTTTTCAATGGACTGACACTCACTTTCCTTTCCTTTTCCTGCCCGTATGACACCCATTGCACTCCGAACCGTCCCTGGAAGGAGGGATCCCCCACTCTGAGTTCCTTCTCCAGATTTCTTCCTTGTTAATTAAGGGAGTCGTTTCTTGCCCTTAGCGGGGCTCTATAGGGCTAGGGGGCGTGTCATAATCACATGGCCCCATAATAATCATATGGACTGTAAAGCCCTTAGAGACTGTAACTGTGATTAAGGGCAATACAAATACAATTGACCTGACTTGACTTGACATTCTATGTGTTGTGTGTTTGTGTGCTTGGTTTCTGACCCTACAGAACATGTGGATCGAGAGGACCACCTACAGCACGGCGTACAAGCTGCCCGGCATCCTGCGCTGGTTCGAGGTCAAGTCGGTCTCCACCGTAAGTACTCGTTCTGTTCCTCTCTCTGGCCTCAAGCCCGAGAATCGTGAAAACGATCGGGCCAATCAGCACTCAGGGGGGAGGGGCATTCGGTTCAAGTTGGTGCAGTCTGCAGAATTTCTAAACGTTAGCAGCACCCCGGGGAAAGGAAGAGAAAATAAATCAAGAGTTTCATCCGAGATATCCTGAATAAAGATTTTAAGACATAGCACAGAAATCTCCACGGAAGCCTTTTCTCTGTGTGTGTGTGTGTGTGTCTGTGTGTGTCTGTGTCTGTCTCTCTCTGTGTGTGTGTGTGTGTGTGTGTGTGTGTGTGTGTGTGTGTGTGTGTGTGTGTGTGTGTGTTGTGTGTGTGTGTGTGTGTGTGTGTGTGTGTGTTGTGTGTTGTTGTGTGTGTGTGTGTGTGTGTGTGTGATGCTGATTCAATGCAGGTGTGCAGCCTCACCCGCCCACCCGTAGACTCTAACCTCGGCCAGATGAGGCTGCTTAAACCAACCACACACACACACACACACACTCCACACAGAGCTAACACTTTGCTCAAGTTTAGCTTAATTACCTTAGACTGCAATACTTTGGGTTTGGCTCCAGGATTCACCCTGTGCAACATATTATAAAACCATGCACGCATCTAAAAAGAAAAATGAACTTCAGGACCAACACCCATGACCCCAAACTAATGTCATTTACAAACTGCCTCTGTCACCCCACAAAAGAGAACGCTTTTATTTAGCCTTTAATAGTTATTATAATAGACAAGTGTTACAGCTTGGGCTATTGTGAGTGACATTGGACATATTCATTTTACTGTTTGACATTTAGATCCTCCCGCGTTGCATTTTAAGAACCATTTCTCGGTGTTCTTTGATCGTAACTCTGAGCACCTCGCACGGTAGTATTTCACCGGAGGGTTAGTGACGATGGCTGTGACGATGTGAAGTCGTAAATATTAAAGATGTTGAATGTTATCAGGGCTTCTCCCCCAACCGGCTTTTTTTCTCTCACCACCCCCACCTCCACCACCACCACCATCATCTCCACCACATCTCCACCACCACCACCATCATCTCCACCACCTCCACCACATCTCCACCACCACATTTCCACCACCACCACCATCTCCACCAGCCCAGGGAGGCATCAGATTAAGTGAACAATCCCAGAATAAAGAATGTGATGAGAGCAGAGTGGCCTCTCCTTCCCTGATCGACAACAAAAGTCCCCCCCCACCCCTCCCCCCCACAGAAGAGCCCAATTTAGCCACCATCCCCCTGCTGCTCCAGACCTAATTAGCCGGGCACACGGTTAGCCCGGCCTTAGCCCTCCATCTGACGGTTCTTAGCAGGCTATGGGCCCCCGCGGCCCCTGTGACGTGCAGACGGCGCAGATTGGAGATTTGCTGTACTGGCACGCCATCGGCTGGCACCCCCCCCACCCCCCGCCCCCCCAACTCCTCCCCTCTCCACCCCTCCCCTCTCTTTTGTTGATTTTGGACCCGGGCCTAAAAACTGACATTTACTCAACAAAAACCAACCTGTTTAATCGACTTTCTCGTTAAGAGTGTGCCAGACGGGTTATTTTTTTGAGTCGGGCCACAATATACATATACAATTCATCATGCACACGGGGTGCTGCTAAAATGATAATGACATTAAAATAATTCATTTATTCCTATTTAATATCTGCCGTATTCGTATACTGATGACACGGAAAGATATTAAAACTAACCCTGGCTTGTGTGGCATATCCCCGCCATTTCCTGGGCTTCCACCAAGGAAGCATGCGTGTGTGTGTGTGTGTGCTCTTCATATACACAAGTGTGTCAATCAAGTCAACAAGTTGTGTGTGTGTGTGTGTGTGTGTGTGTGTGTGTGTGTGTGTGTGTGTGTGTGTGTGTGTGTGTGTGTGTGTGTGTGTGTGTGTGTGTGTGTGTGTGTGTGTGTGTGTGTGTGTGTGTGTGTGTGTGTGTGTTGCGCAGGAGGAGGTGAGTCCCCTGGAGAACGCCATGGAGACGATGCAGCTGACCAACGAGAAGATCAGCAGTATGGTGCAGCGTCACCTCAGTGACCCCAACCTGCACATCAACCCGCTGTCCATGCTGCTCAACGGCATCGTAGACCCCGCCGTCATGGGCGGCTTCGCCAACTACGAGAAGGTCTAGATCTATGTCTCTCTCTCCGTGTATCTCTCTCTCTCTCTCTCTCTCTCTCTGTCTTTTGCTCTTTCACTCTCACAAGGTTGCTGGTTCGATCCCCGGGCTCCGCCTCCTAGCTAAATGTCGAGGTGTCCCTGAGCAAGACACCACCTAATCCTAACTGCTCCTGATGTGTTGGTTGTTACCTTGCATGGTTGACACACCGCTGTCGGTGGATGAATGGGTGAATGTGAGGCAACACTGTAAAAGCTATATAAATGCAATCCATTGACCACATGTGTACTCAGACATTTCAAAGTCGTTTCCCATAGTCGGTCTCTGTTGACTCCGAGCCCTGTCACACATATTTAATCTCAGCTCTCGTTCAACGCCACAGCGCATGCATTTTTAAATTGTGCTGCAAACTCATTTCGCAGCGTTTGGCAGGTTTGGTTATTCACACAGGTGTGCCTCGGTCAGCGAGGTGGAAATAGTCTGAGCGTTTGGGTCGCTTGGTTCCGCTGGCCCAGATTTTTTGGGCGAGGATGTGAACGTCTTGAAATGTCACCTCCTCTTATCTCCGCTCCCCCGTTGGTTTCCTCTTCCTTGCATCTCTTGTCATGTTGTCCATTTGGGAGCCTCTGCCGCCTACTTCCTGTTGCACCCATTCCTTCCTTCCTGCTGTTATGCTCACACACTTCCTGTCACATGGTCACCTCTCCTCGCTGCCTTACGCCTCTCCTCTCATCCTCCATGTTATGTTAACCTCCTCCTCCCTCTCCTCACCTCCATCTCGCCTCTCCCCCTCACCTCCTCCTCCTCCGCCTCCTCCTCCGCCTCCTCCTCCTCCCCCTCCTCACCTCCATCTCGCCTCTCCCCCTCACCTCCCCTACTCCTTAGCCTCCTCCCTCCTCCTCCTTACCCTCCTCCCTCCTCCTCCTTACCCTCCTCTCCTCCTCCTTACCCTCCTCTCCTCCTCCTCCTCCTCCTTCTCCTCCCCTTCTCTCCCCCCCCACCCCCCTACCCTCCCCCCCCCCCCCGCCCCCCTCCCCCCTTCAGGCCTTCTTCAACGATAAGTACATGCAGGAGAACCCTGAGGACCTGGACAAGATTGACAAGCTCAAGGAATTAATCGCCTGGCAGGTGAGATAATGGGGAGAGGGGGTGGGGGTGTGTGTTGTGTGTGTGTGGTGTGTGTGTGTGTGTGTGTGGTGTGTGTGTGTGTGTGTGTGTGTCGTGTGTGTGTGTGTGTGTGTATCTGTCTATCTGTCTATGTGTGTGTGTTGTTGTGTGTGTGTGTGTGTGTGTGTGTGTGTGTGGGGCATATGCCTATACCTACCCTGGGCCAATAATAATAATAATAATAATTCATGGTATTAATCACAGGTGTTGTGTTGATACCCAAAAGGCCAGGACACGTCCAAATAATTATTTGGGAGAAATGTCATCCACGTCATGAAGGCCTAATCCCAAAACAGGCGGCCTCCTTTGTATTTTAAATGTATATTTTATTCAAGGTTCTCTTATGCTACACACAGATGACCTTAATGAACGTTACTTGGGTCAATAAGGCAGCATATGTGGTAACGTCCCTGAAAGAGAGAGAGAGAGAGAGAGAGAGAGAGTCAGTATCCCATGCCTCACACGACGGACGGCGCTCAGCTCCAACCACTTCCTGGTGACGTCGATGAACGAGACCCTTTAACGACACACACGACGTCAAAAAAACGAGAACGGATGAACGAAGTCCCAAGTTCGCCTCCCGTCCCACCTACGCCCCCTCCTCCCCCCCCCCCCCACCCCCCCCCCCCCCCCCCTCCCGTTTGGCCGTCGGCGCGGAAACGCTCGACGGCCGACGTTTTCATCCATCCGTCAGTAGCCGTGGTGGCGGCGGTGTGTTCCCTTAGCCGTCAACATACCGCTAACGCGGCCGACGTTTGCATCCGTCCGTCAGTAGCCGTGGTGGCGGCGGCGGTGTGTTCCCTTAGCCGTCAACGTACCGCTAACGCGCCGTCAGAAGACCCGTCGCTATTGACTCATCTTAAATACGAGCTCTGAAGCCCGGCTGTGCTTCTCCTCGCCCCCGGAAAACGCAGAGAGAGAGAGATTCCTTGGAATTACCCCCATTTTGTGTTAATTTTTTGTATTCTGAGATTACAGCCGCAGGTGAGCGCCGAGGGAAAACATCGACAAAGCGTTATTCTCACGCGTGCGCAATTAGCGGCAACTCCTGTCACATTTTCAGCGCCGCTCCTCAGCTTGACGGACGGATGGAGATTAATGACTTGTTGTCGCCGAGCGCCGGCGGGGTTTGGAAACGTTCGTCAACGTCGCCGTTTCCCTCTCATCACCGCCGGCTCAGTGTCATGTGTTGTGTGTTTACCGTGTCGTAACAGACGCGACGCGACGCCTCCGTGTGGGTGGGTGGGTGGGTGGGCGGCGGGGGGGGGAAGCTCACCGTAGTGTCTTGTCACAAGTCGCTCGTCTCGAGAACTCGGGACTCGAGTCAACAACTTGTCAACAAATGAAGTGGGAGAATATAAGTCGAGCGAAGTGGTTGTTATATACATTTTTGTATTTTATTTTATTTTGACTTATCAGAATCAGTTGCCAAGTAGTTTTCACAGACAAGGAATGTGCTTTTGTGAATCGGTGCATAACATTGAACATTAAACAAGAGAAAGTAATGATATAGAAATTCAAAAAATAGTGAAAGATGTGTCATCAAAATAAGCTACATATACACCTGGAGTGCAAACATCCCCATTCCTCAAGACTCCATTGTGAGAACAAACAGGCGTCAGGATGGAATGTTTTTTTGTTTGGTTTCGTTGTGGTTGTTGTTGTGGTTGTTGTTGTTGTTGTTGTGGTTGTTGTTGTTGTTGTGGTTGTTGTTGTTGTTGTGGTTGTGGTTGTTGTGGTTGTTGTTGTGGTTGTTGTTGTGGTTGTTGTGGTTGTTGTGTGGTTGTTGTTGTTGTGGTTGTTGTGGTTGTTGTGTGGTTGTTGTTGTGGTTGTTGTGGTTGTTGTGGTTGTTGATGTAGTTATGGTTGTTGTGGTTGTTGTGGTTGTGGTTGTTGTGGTTGTTGATGTGGTTGTTGATGTGGTTGTTGTGGTTGTGGTTGTTGTGGTTGTTGTGGTTGTTGTTGTGGTTGTTGTGGTTGTTGTTGTGGTTGTTGTGGTTGTTGTTGTTGTTGTTGTGGTTGTTGTTGTTGTGGTTGTTGTTGTGGTTGTTGTGGTTGTTGTGGTTGTTGTTGGTTGTTGTTGTTGTGTTGTGGTTGTTGTGGTTGTTGTTGTGGTTGTGGTTGTGTATTCCCTGGCGATGAGAGAGTGCCCCCCCTCCCTCGCCATGTGGGTCGCTCGTCACCATCGATCACGCCACAATTAGGGCAAACTCTCTGCACCTCCCACCTCCCACCCTCACCGCTGGCCTCTCTCTAATCACTCCGGCGATACGGGCGGTCGATGCGGTTAATGTGAGTGATGTGGCGACGCCGGCGCTCTGTAAATCAGTACAGACGGACGGACAGACAGACGGACCGGACCGGACCAGACAGACACGGCAACATAAATAACACACAAGTCCCGCCCCCTCTGTCACCCGCCATATCTATTCACCCAGCCCTCGATGTCTCTTTTGAATAATGTGCTGTATCCCATTGGACCTGCCACCTTCACCCCTCCACCCCTCCCTCACAGCACCCCCCCCCTTTCACACACACACACACACACACACACACACACACACACACACACACACACACACACACACACACCACACACCACACACACACATCACACACCACCACACCATCGTGGTGAAAGCACTTAATTTGTCAACAGCGCCACCATTGTGGGTTACCTGGGAAAAAAGGGCCATTTTGGCTGTCCACCCTCCTAGGGGTGGGGGGGGGGTCTGGGCGGGGGGGCGTGGCTTCTGTCTGCTTCGGTCTATTTAACAGTGGCCTTACGGCACCACAGTCACCAACGAGGAAGAGCTAAGGTGAGCTGTGCTGAGCGTGGCGGCGGCGGTGGCGGTGGCGGCGGTGTTACATCATCCTGCTGCTCTATAAATGGACGGTGGGGGTGTGGGAGGGGGGGGGGGTGGTGGAGGGGGGCGGAGCTGTGTCTCCAGCCCGTCACTCACACTGTGTTCTTCTTCAGTTCTTTGGTGTTTCTTCCTTCGTTTGTACCCATTTTTTATTTTATTTTTCATTTTTGGCACACTTCTGTATCACGTTCTTCTGCACCATCGCTCGTCCCCACGTCCGTCCTCCTGTTGTAGCCTGCCTCTCTATTCTCTCTGTTCTCTCTATCCTTTCTATTCTCTCTATCTCTCTATCTCGCCATCTCTCCATCTCTCCATCTCTGTCTCTCTGTCCTCCCAAAATCTTGAACTATTGCTTGAACTCTCCTCGCTCGGCCTCTGTCTCCGGTGTCATCCGTCCCTTCATCCTCTCTCTCCTCTCTCCTCTCCTTCTCCCTTCTGTCTCTCTCTCTTCCCCCCCTCTCAATCCCCCACCCCCCCCCCCCCCCCCCCCCTCTCTCTTTCTCTTTCTCTCTCTATTCCTCTTTTTTGTTCTTTTCTCTCTATTCCTCTCTCTCCTCTCTCTTTTCTCTCTTTCCTCTCTTTCTCTCTCTCTTTCTCTCTCTCTCTTCTCTCACTTTCCCTCTGCCTCTCTCTCCTCTCTGCTTCTCTCTCTCGTTCTCTCTCCATCTCCCCTCCCCTCTTCATTTCCATCACCCCCCCATGACCCCGTGTTGGATGATGGAGGGATGCGCTGGGGTGTCGCGGGGAGGGGGAAATCCTCCTGGGTTCTCCCTCCTCCTCCTCCTCCTCCTCCTCCCTATGAGGAGCGGGAGGAGAGACTATATATATGGGGGCCACTGGCGGCAGCAGCAGCAGCAGCAACTCAAGGCTCTCTCTGCCTCACCCCTCTCTCTCTCTCTCTGCCTCCCCCCTCTCTCTCTCTCTGCCTCCCCCCTCTCTCTCTCTCTCTGCCTCACCCCTCTCTCTCTCTCTGCCTCCCCCACCACACACACCAGATGAGGAGGAGCAGGGGAGTAGCGTTGCTATTCTCCTGAGGGTGTCTCGCTGTAAGTGTCTCTCTCTTATTTCCACATTTAATATCATATAATTTTGGGCTTTTTTTTTTGGTTGCAGTCAGATTTTTCCCACAGTTTCACCTCCGTATCATTGAGTTTTGCAACACGTTCACGCGGGTACGTGACCTCCTGCGGTGCGGGAACGTTGCAGACGGTTACGTCATGCTGGAGAAGACAGGCGGTGTCCCCCTGGAGAGTTCAGAAGAACTTTATTTTATTTTATTTTATTTTTCAACCCACTACGGATGTTTTGTTTGTATGCACCCACAATCCCTTCCACAACAAACTTCCCATGAACACGGGAAGTCTGCATCGCCAACACTTTATTTATTTTAAGCAGGGCAGATGCTAGCAACAGTTAAAACCCCTCAAAACATACACATGTAGCCACACACACGCACACACACACACACACACACACACACACACACACACACACACACACACACACACACACCCCATCCCCGCCGCCATGACAGATAACGGCGGCAACGCGTCAGCCCTCGACAGCTTTTGTCCCGCCTCTAAAAAAGAATGTCGTTGGCGGTGCCCGCGCCCGCGGCGGCGGCGACGACGATAAAGGCGGGAAGCCGAGCCAAGGCGGGCGCTCGGGCCCGGGTTTATTTTAGCCATTCTGAATATTTCCGTCACACCTTGTTAGCTCTCCTCCCCGCGTAGAGACCAGGAGGACGCAGGGCAGAGGGTTTGTTATTCAATATAAAGGTAGCGATGGATGGATGGAGGGGGGGGGGGGGGGGGTTGGGTTGGCGGGGGTGGCAAGGTAGCCATGGCAACACAACATCCACGACTACGGGAATCTTCTATTTTAGAGGACGGAGCCCGCGTGTGCCCGCGGATAATGAGATGCTAAATGATGTAGTGTGTGTGTGTCTGTGTGTGTCTGTCTGTGTGTGTCTGTGTGTGTCTGTGTCTGTCTGTGTCTGTGTGTGTGTCTGTGTGTGTCTGTGTCTGTGTGTGTGTCTGTGTCTGTGTGTCTGCATGTCTGAGTGTGTGAGGGGCAAAAATACTCAATCGTCTTTCATTTCGTCATGCTCTTTTCTTCCGAGGCAGGTGTTAATTAGTGTGATGTCCGTCCCCCCCCCCCCCCCCCCCCCCCCCCCCCCCACAGATCCCCTACCTGGCCGAGGGCGTCCGCATCCACGGGGAGAAGGTGTCCGAGGCGCTGCGTCCGTTCCACGACCGGCTGGAGGCCTGCTTCAAGCAGCTGCGCGAGAAGGTGGAGAAACAGTACGGCGCCAAGACCCTGGTGAGGACCCCCCCCCCCCCCGAAGACCCCCTCGTCTCCGCCGCCGCAAGATGACGATGATGATAACATTAACTTTATTTGTGCGGCGCCTTTCTGTAGCAGGTTACAAGGTGCTTTACAGGGACAATGGAATAAAACTGGAGTAAAGTACGACAGAGTATTTAAGACTACTCGCAAATCCCGCCGTTTTGTCTGTGAGAACACAAAGCAATTTAGAAGTTGTAATAAGTACATCAGGGCCTTCCCACCACCACCACCACCACCACCACCACCACCACTGTACGTGCTAATCGCTAGCGTAGCATTAAAGACACGCCTGCCGACTAGCATGCTCACTTAGCCCCACGCTCAAGGTGTTGTGCTTTTTATTCTTGCCGTCTCACAATATAAAAACATCATCATCATAATAACAATAATGATGAAGAATAAAGTCCTTTGTCACAGTCGTTGCGGACCGTAGTCTCTCTCCACACCCGTTCCTCGCCCCTCGTCCCATTGCCTGGACCGTTACGTCATCGACGGTCATCCATAATGGACATTACTATGGATCTTTCCAGGGTTGAGGTCTGTCGTCGAACCAAACCATGCGTGGGCGGTAATGAGGAATAGAATCCCCCCCCCCTATGGACCCCCCATAAACACAGAAACTCGACCCCTTGCTCATTATATCACCACAACGCTCTCACACAGACACGTACAATGAGAAGTAATGCAGTCGTGGCTTCACGCTACCGTTTTCCTCATAGACGCGCGTTCCTGCTGATGTCAGCTCATACGTTACGTTTTCCCTTCTCCCCGCTGCTGCCGCTGTGCGCGTGACCTTTGAACCTCGGCTGATTTAATTGTTGCTTGCGCGAGCCTTTTTCCTCCGCTTCCCTTCCGCCCAGGGGTGTGAGGGGACACTCGACGGGGGAGATAGCGGTGCTGGAAGAGAGAGAAAAGGGAGGGGCAGGCGGTGAGGAGTGGAGGGTGAGAGGGCGTGGAGGGGGGGAGGCGGGGCTGGAGAGAGGATGACAGATGGAGGGAGAGAGGAAGAGAGAGAGGGAGGTGGGGAGGAAGGGGGGCGAAGAGGGGGGGAGAGAGAAAGAGAGAGGGTGAGAAAGAGAGGGGGAGTGAGAGAATGAGAGCGCAGGAGGGATAGAGGGAGGGGGGGAGAGGAAGAGAAAGAGGGAGGGCGGGCGAAGGGGGTAGAGAGGTGGAGGAGGGGGGAGAGAGAGAGAAGGAGAAAGAGAGAGAGAGAGAGAGATGGAGGGAGGGAGGGAGAGAGACTAAAGCGCTAATGCGTGACTTATAATAAAGTTGATGCTGCTGGGCGGGTGACAGACATCTTGTCTGTGGGAACACTGGGAGATGCAGAGGGTTTCTCAGTGTCTCAGAGCTCTGTTGACTTCACATCATCATCATCATCATCATCATCATCATCTCCACTAATATATTGAGACTGTGTCGCTGTATTGTTAGGTTTGATGTTGGTTGCCAAGACTCGGTCACTGGTCTCTCTCTCTCTCTCGCGCGACATTTTTGTTTTGGACAAGAAAGCCTGGAGGACGGTCCAAAGACCATGTCCAAGGGCCTATTAGGGTGGGCACGCTTGAGCTGTGATTGGACGGATTGGTTTCGAAAAGGGCGGAACTGGGCAGCTTGACGGACCCAATGGCTGGCCGATGGCGAGCCTGACGCGAAAACACAGAATCAGATTGCGAATGGAAGTGAGGGAGCTGTGGCCCGGTACAAAACAAGGCATCGGGTCGCCGGCCCTAATGGCCGATCGGACCCGGGATTATGTGGCTCAGAGAGACAGACTGTATTTCTCTACATTTTCTATCGCTTTTAGAGTGCTCTCTCTCTCTCTCTCTCTCCATCTCTCTCTCTCCATCGCTCTCTCTCCATCTCTCTCTCTCTCCCTCCATCTCTCTCTCTCTCCATCACTGACATCTGCTAACAGAAGAAGACAGTAAACCTTCAACCACTGTATGCTTTATGGACTTGGAAGGGGAATATTGATTTTCTTTCTTTCTTTATTTTTATTTATTTATGTATTCGTTTCTTCTCCCCCGGGGACGGCAGAGTTTAGGCGGGATAAATATGCGGCGGACCTGGCAGGAGAGTGTCATTATGGGATGGCGTACAGCGCCGCGGTTACCTGGGATGAATACGTTATCAGGGCCTCCGTCAGAGGACGGCTCAACAATTTAGTTTCCATTTTTTTAACGAGAATTATTGACCCGGTGGGGGTATTGATTATGAAGGTATTTATGTATTTATTTATGTATTTATTTATGTATTTATTTATTTATTTACTTGTGTTTTTCCTCGTGGCTTTTGTGTGGACGGAGGGTTCGGTGGATGCTGTGCAGACAACCTGACTAATATATATTTTTTGTGTGGGACACTTTAGCCAAGAGATTTGACATTTAAACACAATCTGTGTGCTGGGTTTGGCATGACTTTGTCACGTTTTTAACAAGATTATGTGTGTGTGTGTGTGTGTGTGTGTGTCTGTCTCTGTCTCTGTGTGTGTGTGTCTGTCTCTCCGTGTGTGTGTGTTTTTGTCTCTGCGTGTGTGTGTGTGTGTGTCTGTCTCTCCGTGTGTGTGTGTTTTTGTCTCTGCGTGTGTGTCTCTGTGCATGTGTGTCTCTGCCTCCACGTGTCTCTCTGTGTGTGTGTGTATCTCTGTCTGTGTGTGTGTGTCTGCGTGTGTCTGTCTCTGCCTGTGTGTGTGTCCCTGTCTCTGCGTGTGTGTGTGTGTGTGTGTGTGTGTGTGTGTGTGTGTGTGTGTGTGTGTGTGTGTGTGTGTGTGTGTGTGTGTTGTGTGTGTGTGTGTGTGTGTGTGTGTGTGTGTGTGTGTGTGTGTGTGTGTGTGCGACGGTCCACGCAGGGCCGATATCACCTGAGCTTTAGGAGGGCCGGGAGGGAGGAGGTGGCGGAGGAGAGGATAGGAGAGGAGACACTGTCCGGCCCGGAGTGATGGATGGTGAAGCCCACATGAGCATATTGCTCCCTTAATAAAAGGGTTAAGAGTTGGGCTATTCTCTCTCTCTCTCTTTCTCTCTCTCTCTCTCTCTCTCTCTGTCTCTCTCTGTCTCTCTCTGTCTCTCTCCCTTTGTCCCTCTGCCCTCACTTGTGGTGCTAGCGCTCTCTCTCTCTCAAATCCCGGAGAAATCTGGTTTAAGTGTCAGAAAGAATGATGCTCATCGTCAAACGGTGACTCACTATATCTTCATCGTGCCGTTCTGTTATTGTGCATGGATGGTACGACAGCGAGGTGTGAGCGGCCACCGTCGTGACTTAATGTGTCGGACAGGGTTGGCCGATAAGGCGTCTTATGAATGCATCTGGATTTAAAAGTTTGGAGACTCTGCGTAGCGTCTTGCCCACTGTGAGTAGTATTTTATATTTAGACTTGCATTTTGGGCCATTTAGCAGACGCTTTATCCAAAGAGACTTACAATAATAAGTACATGTTTTCCAAAGAGAGGGATTTTAAGTCAATGCACAACACAAGTTAAGTGTAATACCAGTAAAATCGTGGACACGACCGACCACTTTACTTTGTTGAGGCTTCAGTCTCATTCAGCAGTATACCGTCACAATCAACAGTTTACTCAACTTTAAAAAATTATGTTTTATTGATGTTTGATTGTTTATTTGGACACGTGAATTGGCTGAAATACATAAATTACATTGTGGATGCCAGGAAAAAACTAAAAACAATAAAGAAAGGGGAACAACCTTTTAAAAAAGCAGAGCAAAGTGGCAAGCAATGATGGCACACGTCAAGTGTCAGAGATGGAGTCTTTAAACATTCTAAAAATAAACTCAACAGAAAAGAAAAGGATACTTGCAAGTATTTCAAAAATCCCACTATATTTGCCACACGTTCTGCCGTGACTCCTGTATAATTTGATGTAATTTTGGTATTTTCAAACATCTGTCCTCCTCCGGTCCAGACGTGGAGCCTCCGGTGCGACTAGTCGGCGGTGCAGTTGGCGATCGAGCGTTGTGTGCACGACAGGTCGCTGGTGACCTCTCGGTATCCTCTGGCAGAGGTCAAGCCACCTCCTGTTGGTGTTAACGACAAGGACACGTCGTCGGTGGCGGCGGTGGTGAACGTTTTACACATTTGTCCACTTTGTGCGTCTATCTCAGGACTGCCTCCTTCCCCCGACGGGAGGTGATGTGATGATGATGATGATGTCGTGTGTGTGTGTGTGTGTGTGTGTGTGTGTGCACATGTCACATGACTTTAGCGGCTAAACAAGGGTGTCGTAGTTTGAACTCACCCTCCATCAGGTTGTAGAGGTTACAGTAATTGGTGCCGTGGTCTTTAACGCTGTACCAGCTCTCTGAGACGGACATGGCCTGTCGGGAAGCACATGTGATGTCACTCGCTGGCTTTTAGCTTCCTCAACAACAACAACAACAACAACAACAACAACAGCAATAGCAGCAACAGGAAGTAGGAAGTAGGAAGTGCCATGTGTCAGGGAGGAGAGAGACAAACATAATAGATGAACATGGGGAGAGCTGGAGGGGCGTGAAACCTCAACCTACACCTCAACCTTTCTCTGGAAAAACGAGACCTTTCTGTAAGTAATATTTCTCAAAATAATGTGCTCTATGATGCAATTGGGGAGTTAGTGTCGATTTAAGAAAGGTGAGATTAGTCACAGAGGCAGAGACCAAGAGAAAAGCACAAAGAATGACTCTCTGAAGCGACACAACACGATCAAACAGAGCCGAGGCTGAACCCAGCGGGTTACCCAGACGCGGCAGTACGTCAGGAAGGGGTAGGAGACGAGCCGGAAGTCGATGTCGTCCACGCCGCCCCCGGACGGAGACGTGTGCTCGGCGGCGATGAAGTGAGCCGACGACGACTTGAGCTGCGGACCGCGGGCACAGATCGGCGCAGTCGGGAAGAAGAAGCCATTACAGACAACAAAGACAACGATTAGCCTGTTAGCCTGCCACCCTGTCGCTGGCGCAGTTTGACACTTAAAACTGATGCATAACAGTAATGTGTGTGTGTGTGTGTGTGTGTGTGTGTGTGTGTGTGTGCGTGCATACACACACACACACACACACACACACATAAACACAGATGCAAAGTTGTGACAATAATATTGTCATAAAATGTTGTGACATAATCTGTCACAACATTTTATGTTTTCACAGGTGACAAAAAAGACAGAAAAAGGAAGACAGACAGACGGCAGTTCAGACAGACAGACAGACGGCAGTTCAGACAGGCAGTTCAGACAGGCTAGGCAGACATGCAGACCAGACAGACAGACATACAGACAGACAGGCAGTTCAGACAGACAGACAGACAGACAGGCAGTTCAGACAGGCTAGGCAGACATGCAGACATGCAGACAGACCAGACAGACAGGCCGACCACACACAGACAGACAGGCAGGCAGACATGCATACATGCAGACATACAGACAAATCAGACAGACAGGCCGACCACACACAGACAGACAGGCAGACAGACAGACAGACAGACAGAGATACTAACTGACTTTGTAAAGGCATTTCTGGCCACCCATCCTGCATCCATCTCTGCTTTGCCATTTCTTGATCTGTGAAACGAGGGCTTCCTGGACGCTGTGACAGGGGATCCCAAAGTACCTGACAAAGACAACGTTTAGAACCGTTAGGCGTTGCACACGTAGATGGAGTCGTTCTCTGTGTTTTATTTTAATTTATTTCTATACAATTATATTATTAATTATAGCTTGTGCACCTGACCTTGCCTGAAGCCTCTCTTACTTTATAACATGGAACACAGTGTGACTCTCTGGTCGCTTTTGCAAGTAAAACAGCGCCATCTACTGGCCAATGGTGGCCGTGCCGCAAACTGCATGGGGTGCCGCCTCCTCACTGTCAGTGGCCCCACCTCCTCTCTGCCAAGGGGCCCCACCTCCTCTCTGTCAGGGGCCCCACCTCCTCTCTGCCAAGGGGCCCCACCTCCTCTCTGCCAAGGGGCCCCACCTCCTCTCTGCCAAGGGGCCCCACCTCCTCTCTGCCAAGGGGCCCCACCTCCTCTCTGCCAGGGGCCCCACCTCCTCTCTGCCAAGGGGCCCCACCTCCTCTCTGCCAAGGGGCCCCACCTCCCTGCATCAGCTCAGTGCCAAATAAAAAGTTTATTGTTTAGTATTAACTGTCGTATGAAACGTAACGACTCCATAAACCAGTAAACATGAAATATGTTCTCTTATGAAAGAGAGAGAGAGAGAGTTGTAAATTACAGATTAGTCCACACAGTGACGCAATGAATTCATCTTAAGGGGAGATTAACCACACACACCACACACGACACACGGCACACCCACACACCACACAACACACACAACACACCACACACCACACACATACCAAGTCTCTCTCTCCTTCTCTCTCTCTTCCCTCTGCATCTCTCTTTCAATAAGAGAACATGATTTCATGTTTACTGGTTATGGAGTCGTTACGGTTTCTACGCAGTTAATTACTAACAATAACTTTTTATTGCCTATGGCAGAGTGGCCCCTCAAGGATGCTTGGCATGAGAGTGTGGCTCAGGAGAGGGGGGGTGCCCCTGGCAGAGAGGAGGTGGGGCCTAGCGAGAGACGGTGGGGCCTGACCGGGGGCCCTTGGCAAGAGAGCGAGGTGCCCTCGAGAATTGGCCTAGCAGAAGGAGGTGGGCCCTTGTTGCAGAGAGGAGGTGGGGTCCTTGGCAGAGAGAGGTGGGGCCCTTTGCGCAGAGAGGGGTGGGCCCGCTTGGCAGAGAGGAGGTGGGGCCCCTGACCGAAGAGGAGGTGGGCCCCTGGCCAGAAGGAGTGTGGGTTCCTGGCACCGGAGAGGAGGGGGCCTGCGGAAGGTGCCACCTGGCCCACTAGATGGACATGAGAATTCGGGGGCCCCTTGGCAGAGCCAGGAGTTGGGGCCACTGGCAGGAGAGGAGGTGGGGCGACAGAGAAGTGGCGCTTGGCAGAGAGGAGGGGGGCCCTGACAAGAGGAGGCTGGGAGAGGTGGCGGGCCCCTGGCAAGAGATGAGGGGTTGGGGCCCCTGGGCAGAGAGGAGGGTGGCGGTACCCTTTGGCAGAGAGCTGAGGTGGGGCTGGCGGATGGCCCCTTGAGATGGCCCGAGAGAGGAGGTTGGGGCGCCCATGGCAGAGAGGAGTGTGGGCCCCTGTCCAGAGAGGAGGTGGGGCCCCTGGCAGAGAGGAGGTGGGGCCCCTTGGCAGAGAGGAGGGGGTCCCTTGACAGAGAGGAGGTGGGGCCCTTGACAGAGAGGGAGGTGGGGTCCCTTGGCGAGAGGAGGTGGGGCCCCTTGGCATAGAGGAGGTGGGGCCCCTGACAGAGAGGGAGGTTGGGGCCCACTGAAGAGGGAGGTGGGCCCTGAAGAGAGGAGGTGGGGCCCTTGACAGAGACGAAGGTGGGCCCCTTGGCAGAGAGGATGGTGGGGCCCCTGACAGAGATGAGGTGGGGCCCCTTGGCAGGAGAGGAGGTGGGGCCCTGACCAGAGAGGAGGTGGGGCCCCTTTGGCAGAGATGATGTGGGGCCCTTGGCAGAGACGGAAGGTGGCGGGGCCCCCTGACAGAGAGGAGTGGGGCCCTTAGGCAGAGAGGATGTGGGCACTAACAGAGAGGAGTGGGGCCCTTGGCAGAGAGGAGGTGGGGCCACTGAACAGGAGAGGGGTGGGCCCCTTGGCAGGAGGAGGTGGGCCCCTGACGCGAGAGGAGGTGGGGCCTTGGCAGAGGGCTGGGCCCCTGACAAGAGGAGGTGGGGCCCCTGACAGTGAGGAGGTGGGGCCCTGGCAAGAGGAGGTGGGGCCCTTGGCAGAGAGGGAGTGGGCTGACCAGAGAGGGGTGGGCCCCGGCCAGAGAGGAGGTGGGGCTCCTGACAGAGAGGATTTGGTCCCTTAGGCAATAAGAGGTGGGGCCCTTGGCATAGAGGAGGTGGGCCCTTGGCAGAGAGAGGCTTGGGGCGCCCTTGGCAGAGAGGAGTGGAGGCTTCACTGGACAGAAGGATGGTGGGGCCCCTGACCAGAGAGGAGGTGGGCACCTGGCAGAGAGGAGGTGGCCCTTGGCAAGAGGAGCCCCTGACCAGAGAGCGAGGTGGATCTCGTCTCTTTTTTT
>PIJE02002933.1:0-17598 GCA_002895965.2 Coryphaenoides rupestris | reverse complement strand
ACAGAATGGAAGCATGTCATGAAATTAAGTGTCACATTATTTTCGATATTTTGGGTGAATTTAGCTAAAATGTAAAACATCGTGTCAGGAAAATCTCTGTGTTAGAATTTGTAAATGCAAGAGAAATTACAAAATTGATAAATACACTTTTAAATATGTTGCAGCACACGTGTAAATTGTATGTATTGTTTATATGTTAGATATATATATATAGCATATAATATATAGATAATAATTCACAATGCAGAATTTGCAGAAACTGAAATATATTAACCTATAGAGGAATATATTTACTATATAGAGAGAAAGAAAGAGACGAGAGACGGACTCTGCAAACCAACCTACAGGGTCAATATAATAAACATACAATCAAACAGGCAAACACCTTGGTTCCTCTTGTGATATCATTTTGTAAAACTTCTATATTATCATCATCTATACGCTTACAGTAGACCTACTGTATATACACATCAAATTATTTCTATAAATAGAGAGCAAAAGCAGGTGGAAAAACTAACTTTCTTCGATACAAGGAAGCCTCTTAACACATGATAACATATTATGTTGGCAATAAAGAGTGAGTAAACCCTGAGTACCTACCAGTCTGCCCTGCATTGTGCGTGGAGCGGCCCTGCAACACACAGCTGGGCGGTGACAGCCAGCACGACAAGCCAACAGAAAGGCTGCATGATATATAATTATAATTCTATCGAAGGAATTAATTAAAACCTCTAAAACTATCTCTGTTTCTGCCGCGGATTGTGCAAGACAAGTCACTTTCAAGTCTCCTTGTAGGGAAGAGATGGAGGGAGGTCGGGGTGGAACCATCACAGGACAGTCATGAGGCCTCCACTAATTGAATTCTGAATTCAATTAGTGACTTCTGCACACGAGCTGTGGAAAGGCTGGCTTATAGCGGCAACTAGAGGTCATCCCATGACTTATTTCCGGTGCTGCTCGATGCTGTCATCCATTGTGTTCACTGTGTTGTCAAACGTTATACAAAAGGATTTTATTAGTTTAGCAGATTAGGAAAATGGAGACGTTCAATACAAGAGATGTACAATACAATCCTATTATGATAATGAGGATAGTGTTGAGTCATCCTGTTCTATCTCTTTGCAAGTATTCATCACAAACCTAACATGGAACTCCTCATTATAAGTGAATAATCCACTGAGATGTCAACATTTGCCTGATTAATCCCAATAGTAACAAGCTCAACAATAAACAGATTATGCTCGTTCTCCTGCAGCCGTGATGGGTGAATGCAATACTACAGCAGAAATACTATTAAAATCAAACACCTTATCAATGTCCTGCACTTTAATCAATGGTTGTGTATTATATTATATTGTGTATAATATGCCCTCACATTTTATGTCATTTTATGTATAGTATAAGTATTAAGATAAGATAAGATAGGATAAGATAAGATAAGATAAGATAAGATAGAACTATATTGATCCAGAAGGAAATTCTTGTGCCAGGTGACTTAGCAATAGAATAAAACAATAGAGAATTAAACAGTAGAATAATAACAATTTAAATGTAAATGTAAATGTAAATGTTAATAAATTAGACAATTAATTAGACAATTAATTAGACAACAAATGTCCAGTTATTCCAAATCATTTTAATAAGCTCCATACACAGTGTAATAAACTAGTAAATAGTAGAGCATATATAATGTGATATATACAGTCTACTATGGTAAGAATGGACTAATTATAGTAACACTGTGCTTTTACCTTGAAGGCAGAACAGTAACACTTTTACTTTGAAGGCAGAGAAGTAACACTTTTACTTTGAAGGCAGAAAAGTAACACTTTTACTTTGAAGGCAGAGAAGTAGCACTTTTACTTTGAAGGCATAAAAGTAACACTTTTACTTTGAAGGCAGAGAAGTAACACTTTTACTTTGAAGGCAGATAAGTTACACTTTTACTTTGAAGGCAGAAAAGAAACACTTTTACTTTGAACGCAGCCTCGCCGTGACGTCATCTCCCGGCGCCGCGGCGCGACACGTGTTGTCAACACAAACACTCTGAGAGAAGAGCAGCAAACACACTTAATACAGGATTATAAATACATATGTATTTATAGATGATATATATATATATGATATATCTTAATGTTCTGATCCGAAGTTCTGTTGAGACAACAAAGTAAATAAAGAGAAGAAAATATACATCTCTCCAAGGTAAGACTATGAACTGTATTATATAATATTTTACATAATATATATAATAGTATATAATATTATATACCATTATATATATTATGTATAATATTATTACATAATATATTATGTAATATTGTATATATTATGTATAATATCATATACCATTATATAATATTTATGTATAATATATACATAATATATATAATGTATAATGATATATACATAATATTAATATATGATAATATTATATATAATAATACCAATATACATAATATATATAATGGCATATAATATTATACATAATATATATAATAGTATATAATATTATACATAATAATATAAATCATAAATCACTTTTGGCCCATAATAATAATCTGGTCTGTAAAGCCCTTTGAGACTGTATTGTGATTAAGGATTAAGGGATATACAAATAAAATGGACTTCAAATTGATTGTATATACTGATTATATATAATAGCACATATTGTTTACTCCCCTAACCCTTTATATCTAGACTGTCCTTTCTCATGTGATGATTGAGGTTAAGATGAGTTTAATGAAGTCTAATGTCATTAAATAACAGGTCTGATCACAGACTTTAATCATATCTTTTATAGAGATTTATTTAATGACAATCAATCAAACAAACAAACAGCAAAGACAGCCACTGGTGGACAACAGGTTGCTTGTTTTGTCTGATTCCAGTCGGGATGGAGAGAGAGACGGAGAGGAAGAAGGAGGAGGAGGAAGAGGAGGAGGAAGGTGACGTGAAGGATACAGGGGTCCTTGGACATGAGGAGGATGAGGAAGATGATGATGGTGAGGAGGAAGATGATGATGGTGAGGAGGAGGAGGGAGATGCCGTGACAGATAAAGGGGTCCTTGGACATGAGAAGGATGAGGAAGATGATGATGGTGAGGAGGAGGAGGAAGATGATGATGGTGAGGAGGAGGAGGAAGATGAGAAGGAGGAGGGAGTTGCCGTGACAGATAAAGGGGTCCTTGGACATGAGGAGGATGAGGAAGATGAGGAAGATGATGATGGTGAGGAGGAAGATGATGATGGTGAGGAGGAGGAGGGAGATGCCGTGACAGATAAAGGGGTCCTTGGACATGAGGATGAAGAGGAAGATGATGATGATGATGAGATGAGGAGGAGGGAGGAGGGAGATGGCGTGACAGATAAAGGGGTCCTTGGACATGAGGAGGAGGAGAAGGGTGATGATGAAGGCGGCAGTAACCGAACAGTGTGTGTGGAGGAAGATGAGAAGGATCCGGTGAAGAAGAAAAAAGCGCTTCCAGGTATCATCTACCTGGGCCACATCCCGCCCCGCCTCCGACCCAAACACATGAGAAACATGCTGACCCCCTACGGAGAGATCGGGCGAATCTTCCTGCAACCGGAAGGTGGGTAGACCGTAGACACACACACACACACACACACACAGACACACTTTGAGTTGCTGCGTGGATCTCTGCGTGACTTCCTGCTGTAGATTTTTGAGTTCCGAGCGTCTTCCTCTCTTCCGCAGATCGAGCGGTGAGGCAGAAGAGGAAGAAAGCCAAGTCCCGGGGCAGTAACTTCACCGAGGGCTGGGTGGAGTTCTCCGACAAGCGCATCGCCAAGCGGGTGGCGGCCGCCCTCCACAACACGCCCATGGGCAACAAGAAACACCACCGCTTCCACGCGGACCTCTGGAGCATCAAGGTGTGTGGAGAGCTTTGTTTGTCACTTGTCAACTTTACAACTCTTGCAAGAATTAAAGTGTTAGAATGTGTGTTACAACCAGCAACACCAATCTCATTGATTGTATTGATCACTTTACGTTCACATTTACATTTACATTTATAACATTTATAATATTTAGATTATTTAATTACTTCTGGATACATATGCTATATTCCCTATGGTATATTTAATTACTCTGGATACATATGCTTCTGATTCTTTTATCTTCACTTGTACATCTGCCTGTACTTATACATTTATAATACGTAATATTGAATACTTTTTTGTTATTTTTTGCCTACTTCCTACTCGTACTGTCGCCTGCCATGTCACAAGAGTTTCACTGTTCAGAATGGCCCTGTGTTGTAATGTGATGTACTGTACATGTGACAAATAAAGCACTTTGACTTTTGACTTGACTTTGTGACAGTACCTGCACCGCTTCCACTGGAGCCACCTGAGCGAGCGTCTGGTGTACGAGCAGACGGTCCTGCGGCAGCGTCTGCGCACCGAGGTGTCGCAGGCCAAGAGGGAGACCAACTTCTTCCTCGGCAACGTGGACAAGAGCCAGAGCATGGCCAAGAGGAGGAAGAAGATGGAGAAACAGGGAGACACGGTACTAAGAGACCAAAGAATACAATCTAACTAGCCCTAACTCATCTAGACTTTGTAGGTTCACCCTTAGGTCCTCAGACACGTACACTAACTGCCACTATTATGCATCTCCCTCTCTCCCTCCCTCCCTTCCTCTCTTCCTCTCTCTCTCTCTCTCTCTCTCTCTCTCTCTCTCTCCCCCCCCCACACACCCACCCAGGTGGAGGAACGCTCGTGGGACTTCACCCAGCGGCTGACGGAGGAGGAGATCCAGCAGGAGAAGAAGAAGAGGAGGAGCCAGCAGGACAAGACCCGCCTCATCCAGGAGAAGAGCCAATCGAACGTCTCCTTGCTGGCCAAGATTTTCAACGCCGGCGGCCAGAAGCAAAATTAATACGAACTGATACTGATCCTTTATATATTGTATATACAGTATATATACACACACACACACTGTGTGCACAATCGATGTTGGAAAGAAGGTTTAATAAAATAGAAAAATTTAATTATCCATCATCAGAGAGAGAGATGCTGAAAAGGACTCCCACGCCTTGATGTTTTACTGGATATTTGATTTTATGTTTGATATTTAGTGTTGTAGTACAATACTCCACACCACGATCGGACGTTATCTCTGTCCTCTGAACCCGTTCTCCTTTGAGAGCCGACTGTCTCTGTTCAAGCCGTTTCTGAGATGTTTCAGCAGATCTCCAGCCTTTCCTGCTCCATCATTAACGCCTCCATGTTTGGCCGCAGTATGGAGGGATTTCTGTTTGATCGAGAAGATTCCAGACTGGAATGAACCTTGTTTTTCCATCCTAGTCGACTGATCTGATCTATCCAGCATACTTCTCGGTGGACACTCTTGGAAGGGCTGATCACGCTCACACCTGGTGGTATAACAGGAGTCTTAACATGACAGAACACAACAAGGTGAATATCTTTTTAACGATGAACCAGTTGCTGTGGAACTATAGTGCACATTGTGTTTTCTGCTCTGATAAGTTAGCAGAAATAATAAAATATGATTCTAGTTTGTTACCGTTACCTCAGAGTATAATGGTCTGTGCATAAAAATGTTGTGCAATGTTCTTCTCTTAGATATGTGTGTTCATAAAGCTATTCATGAAGTTCATAGTTATTTCAATTATTTCAAATACAGTCAATAGCTGTGCAATCCAATGAAGCGTCGGTGACTCAGTGGCGACCTCCGGTGGAGGCCTGAAGCATTACGTTGAAATTAATGATTAATGCGGAACTTCCCCTGCGGAGGTCGTGTTTCCATACGGACGCATATCAGCTTAAGCACCCACCACCACCACCACCACCAATGGCTTCTGTAGTGCTGTGGCGTTGGAGACTTTTCTCTGAGGCTGCATTTAAGAGAAGAAATATTGCAAATGTCTGCACATCATCCTTGCAGAGATGCTGCAGCAGCACTTCAGGAGGAGCAGGAAGCCAAGCGGCCACTGGTACAGTAGAATAACAACATGCACTATCATGCACAGGCCTGCAGGGGGCAGTATAGTAACAACATGCAGTAACATGACCATGTCTGCAGGGGGCAGTATAGTAACAACATGCACTAACATGACCATGTCTGCAGGGGGCAGTATAGTAATAAGGTGCAGTAACATGGATGGGCCTGCAGGGGGCAGTATAGTAATAAGGTGCAGTAACATGAACAGGCCTGCAGGGGGCAGTATAGTAATAAGGTGCAGTAACATGAACAGGCCTGCAGGGGGCAGTATAGTAATAAGGTGCAGTAACATGAACAGGCCTGCAGGGGGCAGTATAGTAATAAGGTGCAGTAACATGGACGGGCCTGCAGGGGGCAGTATAGTAACAACATGCACTAACATGACCATGTCTGCAGGGGGCAGTATAGTAACAACATGCACTAACATGACCATGTCTGCAGGGGGCAGTATAGTAATAAGGTGCAGTAACATGGACGGGCCTGCAGGGGGCAGTATAGTAACAACATGCACTAACATGACCATGTCTGCAGGGGGCAGTATAGTAACAACATGCACTAACATGACCATGTCTGCAGGGGGCAGTATAGTAATAAGGTGCAGTAACATGACCGGGCCTGCAGGGGGCAGTATAGTAATAAGGTGCAGTAACATGACCATGTCTGCAGGGGGCAGTATAGTAATAAGGTGCAGTAACATGACCATGTCTGCAGGGGGCAGTATAGTAACAACATGCACTAACACGAACAGACCTGCAGGGGGCAGTATACCCATGAGGCAGCGGGGTTGCTACCATGAACAGTATTTAAATAACAGGGTTATTCTACCAAGGGTGGAAGAAGTTATCTTACAAATATTACACTGTAGAAATACTCTGTTACAGGCATTTACATTTTTTTTACTTGATTACAAGTAAAAAATGATTATCATCAAAGTATACTTGGAAGTATCCAAAGTAAAAGTACACAATGCATGATGCAGAATGGCCCATTCAGAATAATATACTTTTTAGACCTATTATTGGATTATAATAATTCATGCATCAAGGTGTTCGCTACAGTCCATTGGGTAGGCTCTAGCAACTGGTTGGCTGATCTATCCCAGCATGCATCTGGGTGGTGGACACTGTCTCCCGCTTGTGATGTCATGAGGGGGAGATTCTGAAACCGCGTGCAATGTCTAATCACACACACACAACACACACCTGGTGGTATAATAGGAGCCCTTTAAAGTCCTGCTAACACCTAAAGCAACCATGTGGTATACACCCTTCCCCCCCTCCCCCCCTCCACCGGTAGCGTCCACCGTGGTCTCCGAGCGGCACGGGTCGTCGGTGGTCGCCGTGGCGATAAATCGGCCCCAGGTTCGGAACGCGGTGGACCAGGCGACGGCGCGGAGGCTCCTGGAGGAGCTGGAGGCATTCGAGGCCGACGACCAGCTCAGCGTGGCGGTGCTGCACGGCCAAGGTCAGAGGTCAGAGGGCGAGGGGGGGGGGCGTGGTTTACTCAGAGGGGGAGTGGTTTACTCTGTGTGGGTGTGGTTTATTCACAGGGTGAGGGGGTGTGTACTCAGGTACCTAGACATAAGGTAGACATTTCGTTCAAGTTAGCGCCGGCATTATCGGGCTATTGAGTGCGTTTGAGAGCTTGTTTGTGTCTTGTTCATTTTCTCTTTTTTCTAATTTCTTCGCAATCTCCCCGCTGTTGAAATCAAACGTAATTACGCTCAAGTAACTACAGAGTTTGTGGGCACATGTTTGGAGGTGTTTGAGATCGTGGAATTTCACAAGGATTCCTCGCGGTCAGGTGGTGTCTGGATGCCGCCCACCAGCCTCGTGGTCGGCCGCCTGTGGTGGTGGTGCTGATAATGATAATAATAACGATGATCATGATGCTGATAATGAGATCTACGGGAAGTAAATTACATTTTAGGGATCAAAATCTATTCCGATACGTATTTGGTTTGAGCTACTTGGGATTAAAATGGTTGAAACTCCCCGAAAATATACTGTATATAAAGACATCTCCATATATCATTCACGTTTCTTCGGAACGTCTCAATGGTTCGGCCGAAGATATATGACGATGCTGATTTGGTGTAATTTAGATTCACTTCCCACATTTAGTCTGTCTAGACTCCAGAGAGTTCAGCTCTCAAAGGAAAGGAACAAAGCGGGCTAGAAAAGACAGACTTTACAACCTAGACATGAAGTTAAACAGTGATTTATTTTGTATTTTCAACGAGGATGTGCATGCATTTACAGGTTTGGAAGGAAGTTCGGTGGTCATTTTCTTTGCTGAAATACAGTGTCTGGTTCTCTGGGGGGGAAAAACTTTAAACAAACCGTCGCGGGCTGTAAATTCTATGTTTCGCGTGCCGGACAGCGTTGCTGCGTCTGCCCTGTAAATATTCACAGTAGCATTTAGACGAGCTGCAAGCCAATCAACACAACGTAAGAGACGTAAGACGGAGGCTTTCAAATGGACGAGTCTGAAGGCTTCAGTGTGCTGGAAC
The DNA here is from genome assembly GCA_002895965.2 of Coryphaenoides rupestris. Lineage (NCBI taxonomy): Eukaryota > Metazoa > Chordata > Actinopteri > Gadiformes > Macrouridae > Coryphaenoides > Coryphaenoides rupestris. Next base: position 9,100 of record PIJE02002933.1, on the reverse strand, counting down.
GCTGATAAAAAAAAAAGGCCAATAAATGTAAATATATCCTGTATTAAACGTCAGCTGGTTTAAAAAAGCAAATATAAAAAAAAAGTTGGGTGATCATTACCTGCAGGATATACAGAATTAGTTTGGACAATTTCTGAGGTATTTGGCTTGGACGCTTTTGGTCCAAAGTGACCGACAATAAGCGAAGTTAACGTGTCTGTCAGACCACATTATCAAGATAACCCCGCTTCTGATAATCTCTTCTCCCAGCAAAAACACACCTTGTCATTCAAAACAGAAGATATTCAAGAAGAGGAAAGCCTGCTGTGGAACATACAGTCTCAGGGTTTTCATTGTGTTGCCGTAGCCGCGCGGCGCAGCGACAGCCGACACCGTCCTCCGGGGTTCTCATGGCCGCAGGTCACATCAATGCGCTCATCACGGACAGACAGACAGAACGGAACGGAACGGAACAGAACAGAACATTAGTCTGAGAGAACGCAACGCTTCCACCCAGGGCTGTAATCAACAGGCCCTCGGCACATGGGTGTGAACATAACAACGATCATTACAGAGAGAGAGAGTGAGAGAGAGAGATAGAGAGAGAGAGAGAGAGAAAGAGAGAAAGAGGGAGAGAGAGAGAGAGACCGACTTGAGTCCCAGTGACAGAGAATTTGTCGGCCTCTTGGGTGATGTTGTAATCACCGCATGAATTCAACGGAAGGGGCTTTGGTTCGACTGCGCCGGCCATTAATGAGAACATTGTGCTGTCACTGTCTGTCTGTCTGTCTGTCTGTCTGTCTGTCTGAGAGTGCATGTGTGTGTGTGTGTGTGTGTGTGCGTGCACGTGTCCGCACATGTGCACGCATTCCACGTGCACCGGAGGATCGGGTGTATGGGCTATGTGTGTGTGTGTGTGTGTGTGTGTGTGTGTGTGTGTGTATGTATGTATGTATGTATGTATATTGGGTCTCGGTTTCTTTGGTGAGAAAAAAAATATAATTTGTGTGCCAGCCAGTCAGCCAGCCAGCCAGCCAGCCAGCCAGTCATTCATCCGTCCAATCAGGCCCTGCCGCTCTCAAAGCCGCTGTCAAATTGCAGCCCTCAGACTCGGCTCGGTTCGGCTTGTTTTGTTTTTTTTCATCTTCGTCATTTTCCCTTCCTCTCCGACTTTCCAGTTGTCATACTTTGTAATTTTGTGGTCTCCCCGCCAGGAGGGAATTTCTGCGCTGGTTACGATCTGAAGGAGCTGGCCAATCACACGGCTGCCCTCAAATTGGACCAAGATGTCAACAAGACTCCCGGTCCAATGGTGAGTGTCTTTCTAGTGTGTGTGTGTGTGTGTGTGTGTGTGTGTGTCTGTCAGTGTGTGTGTGCGCACGCGTGTGTGTGTGTCTTATTCAGATGCAGAGCCTTCTTTTGTTCTGTGGCACGCTGGAACACCAGTCAACGCTGAACGTGTGTCTCGCGTCGGAAAACTGGGGGGAGGTTTCCGGAACAATGACACCGAGAGAGAGTGTGGCCTTTTGTGAGGGTCTGCGTGCGTTGCCAGGTTGTGTTAAGGGGTGACGCCGGTGGCGGCGTCGGCGGCGGTGTCGGCGGTGTGTCGGCGGCGGGGGGTTGGGGGAGGGTTGGACCGCGGCTTGGAAAGTGTTTTCAAGGCAAAGACGTTCTCTTCTGTTCGGAAGAAACTTTATTTATACAGCAGCTTTTGTTCATAACGGAAGCATTTCCTACTGGGAGTGTTGATGAGAGATTGCGTTCCTCTGACACACGGGTTCACAGCATCGACGGTACTCAGTGTGTGTGTGTGTGTGTGTGTGTGGTGTGTGTGTGTGTGTGTGTGTGTGTGTGTGTGTGTGTGTGTGTCTGGTGTGTGTGTGTGTTCCTCCACCCAGGGTCCCTCCCGGCTGCATCTCTCCAAGCCCCTGATCGCGGCGGTCAGTGGCTACGCGGTGGCGGGCGGGCTGGAGTTGGCGCTACTGGCCGACCTGAGGGTGGTGGAGGAGAGCGCCGTCATGGGGGTGTTCTGTCGCCGCTTCGGTACGTCGCTTCCTCCTCCTCCTCCTCCTCCTCCTCCTCCTCCTCCTCCTCCTCTTCTGCAAGGAGGTGGTCTATAGGCCTCTGTATGCTTGTCCTGAGATCAGAACAAATCGGACGCCCCGAATTCGACTCCTACCTCGTATAGTTCCACAGAGCTGGCCAGAGCAGATATTGGGGTGGGGGGGCGGTACTAGAGTACAGGAGGCTGTCCGTCAACCTATCTACCGAGATCTGGCGCCGTCCTCCAAGCCCCGCCCCCCCCCCGCCCCCTTCCTTCCTTCATACCATACTAGTCTACCCTATCGCCGAGGAGGGGGGCGGGGCATGGGAGGGCTTTTCACCGGATACACCGGATTCGGAGAGTGACTGTTCCCGAACTGCATCGACCTCAACCCCCCCCCCCCCCCCCCCCCCCCCCCCGCCCCTCCACCGCCAAACGAACGAAAAGAACCCAACAGAAGCGGCAGAATCCGGTTTCCCACGCAATTTCGGAAGGCTTACCTGGTTCACCACCACGACAAGGGTTAGCTAGTGGCAGCGAGCCGTAAGCCTAGATGCGTGACCACACCACACACACACACACACACACACAGACACACACACACACACACACACACACACACACACACACACACACACACACACACCCGGACACACACACACACGCACACACAGAACTGGTGTAAGAAGCCGGCGTAATTGAACTGCATGTTGCTTCATGAACTTTCCTGAAAATCGGCATACACTCCTGCTCCCACCTAATCTCCGAATTTTAGAAAGTGCACCTTATTTCCAGTCGTGTGTTGTGTGTGTGTGTGTGTGTGTAGTGCGCACTACGGGAGACAGCCTGTGTTGATGAGGACTTTCCATGAGGACTGCGGATTGACCGTGGGATGTTTCGTTGGACAAGGCTTCACCATAACAAGTCACACAAGTCGTGTAGTGTAGTGGTTGGTGGACTTAAAGGCCGTTATATATTTGCTCTGTGTCCCGGGGAAATGAATTGTAAACAGCAGCGGAGCATAAACTAACCAGCGAACACACCCATAGACACACGCACACACACACACACACACACACACACACACACACACACACACACACACACACACACACACACACACACACACACACACACACACACACACACACACACACACACACACACACACACACACACACACACACACACAACACACACACACACACACACACACACACACACACACACACACACACACACACACACACACACACACACACACACACACACACACACACACACACACACACACACACACACACACACACACACACACACACACACACACACATAGATGCACACACACACACACACACACAAATAGTTCCTGAGGCTTTATTTACAAATTATCTCTTCCTCCCCATGTCTCTGTCTTGCGCAATTCCTCTCTCTCTCTCTCTCTCTCTCTCTCTCTCTCGTACTTCCTCTCTCTCTCTCTCTCTCTCTCTCTCTCTCTCGTACTCTTTTATTTTTTGTCTCAGTGTGGCCGTCTGAGTTCTAATAATAACCATTTTCAGGAACGCGTTTGTGTGTTTCCTCGCGTCCCAAACTTACCGTCCGTCACCCCTCCTCCTCCTCCTCCTCCTCCTTCCTCCTCTCCTCCTCTTCCTCCTCCTCCCGCCTGTCAGGAAGCCAAGCCAAACTGTTACTATTTTTCAACCTTTCTCCCCCCTCTCTCTCTCTCTCTCTCTCTCTCTTCCCCCCATCCTCTCTGTTATCGTCCACCCGGCCTCCCTCCTCCTCCTCCTCCTCCTCCTCCTCCCCGGCCGTGACCCTGTTGCCCTGGCGACCCGACCGCGCCGGGCCAGCCCCTGATAAGACGGCAGAGAGAGGAAGCAGCCAATAGGACTGCTGCTCCACCGCCGCAGGAACGAGCAAATCAGGAGAGGGGAGGGGAGGGGGAATAGAACGTTGTCAATGGCCGCGTTTACACGGACGGCAATATTCCCGATTAAGACAATAGTCTGAATAAGATCCTGCCATGTAAACACCAGTTTTTGATGACCCGACATACTCGGAATAAGCAATAATCGGAATAAAACACGTGTAGTATTCCGATCGTAGTCGGATTATGGAGACATTTGTACACCTTAATGGAACTAGAACGTCCTATCGGAGTTTCCGCAGCAATTTGCGACACGTACGGCAGTTTCCGCATTAAAACAAGACGGCTCTGAGTCATTACTCGGACTATTGTGCTCTGTAACATGTCAACGGGAATATGAACGGAGTATTCAATGAGCTGCTCATGTAAACACCGTGATCCGAATATCGCCTTATTTAGAATAAGGTCAAAAGTCAGAATATCGCTGTCCAAGTGATCGTGGCCGGTGAAACAACCGAGAACAAGAACGAGATATGTTTTGGAGGCGGGACTCAACCACAAACACGTCTGGCTTCATGCACGTACGTGTATTTTAGCCCGCCTGCTAAATTAAGCACCAGAAAAGAAAAGAAAGGGATATTTCGAGGCGGCGCGCTCGCAGATAAATAAAGGATCGAGACGAGCGTGTGTGTGTGTGTGTGTGTGTGTGTGTTTCCATTAACACCGGCCGCAAAAAACCCCTCCGTTCGCGGAAGCCCGTCGCTTGCTTTTGCGGCCGCTAACACCCCGGTGTCCCCCCCCCACCGGCGTCCCCCCCCACCGGCCAGGACGGTGGCGGTTTTTCAGACTCCGGCTGTTTTCTTATAGCCTCCCTCCGCGGCGGCGCTGCGCTCGCTTATGGCACGCCGTCCGACAAACCAGAAACAAGATTTCCGCTTTTTTTTTGTTTTCTCGACATGCCGGTGCCGTTATGGATGCTTTTGGCTGCTGCCGCCGCCGCCACTGACACCACCGCCGCCGCCGCCACCGCCGCCGCCGTCGCCTCGTGTACGAAACGGAGCCAGCGTGGAGGTTTTTTCGAGTTTGGTTCGCCGGTCGTGAACACGCTGAGCTAAGCTCCGGGCGCAATTTACAATTTTTGGCTGGCATGTCGCGGGACACTGCGACGTCTCTCTCTCTCTCTCTCTCTCTCGATGTCTCTCTCTGTCTCTCTGTGTCTCTCGCTCTCTCTCATATTGCTGTCACCGCGGGTCCCCGTTCTGCCGGAGGGTTTAAAATACGAGCATGGCGTTTAAAAATACAACCGTTGTACTATAATTTGCTTGCGTCTTGCTAGATCCTAAGCGTAAACATATAGGGCTTATCATCCCGGGGGCCTGTAATTTGACAGCAGAGTGTTCAGTCCTCATTTGTCCGTGCGTCCGTCTCACACTGTGTGTGTGTGTGTGTGTGTGCGTGTGTGCGTGCGTGTGCGTGTGTGTGTGTGCGTACTTGTGGGTCCTTCTCGGTCGTCTGGCTTGCCCAACCGGCTGCCTGCCTGCCTGCCTGTCTGTCTGTCTGTCTCCGTCATGCCCGTCTGTCTCCTCTCATAGCGGTGGCATGGGCAGACGCCACCGCCGCCGCCGCCGCCACCACCACCACCACCACCACCACCCCTGCCTGTCTCCCCCCCCCCCCCACCCAGCGATGCTACGTCTTCGTCTCGCGTTCTGCTCGTTATATTTAGCGGTTTAGTCCACGCGATGCAAAGTGAGATCACACTGTTGTGGCGGGCGCCCGACGACAGGTGATCGCTGCGCCGGCGACGGGGGAGGATCAGATCGGGGATCCCGGGACCCGCGCGCCTTTCCCGCCTTAAAGTCATGTTTCTATAACGGTGAACTCCGGCCTCTCTCGTCTTCAGTCGGACGCCCGGCTAAACACGGGAGGCACAGCAAGCATTCATAAGTGCGGTTTTGAATGCTCATTGTCATTGTTTGTCGATGCATTTAAATTTACATTTACATTTACATTTAGGGCATTTGGCAGACGCTTTTATCCAAAGCAACTTACAAAAAGTACGTTTGTAGAAAGAGAGACAGCAATATATCACTGTGGTACATAAAGATAAGAATAGAACAGGTTTCAAGCATTCATAATTACAAGGTTAATAGTACGAGTTTCATAATTGTTGGGTTGCCTGCATAATCGCTGAGATAAGAGCAGACGTGCCATTCTGAGAGCAGCACCAACATCTAAGAACATACAATATGCTGAACAATGCTGAGTACTATTAATAATGCCAACACGTACAAACACAAGTCATCGCTCGGGTTAGGAGAGGGAAGCAGTTGTTTCCTGCAGCCCAATAGGAATGACCGTTGTTGGGTTTAAATCAGATATGAAGTGTTACTGAACAATTACACAGCATTCTGCATTTATTAAAACCATGTCTGACTCGGACATGTTGTTCAAACGGCTCCGCTCCCGACACAGCGGTCGTTCATATTTCAAGATTCGCGATCTATTTTTGTTGCTATAAAAAACCTAGCTAGGCCTCACCATGACTTGTGTTGCTGAAATTATTTCCCTCCGAATATTCTAATAGTACCTTTTAAACCCCCCCCCCCCCCCCCCCGACGTTGACAGGATAGTTAAAACATTTCTCCGGTTAATTTACCGTTCGTCGTATGTAAATGTTACCGGTGTCGGATATCGACGTGAAATTACGCTCGTAAAACTTAGCCGTCCGTAAAAACTCGACAGTTTCGGTCTGACTGGAGCGGGAGTTCAAAACGTTGTTTTAATAACGGCTTTGCGTTGGACACAATCCAAGCCTATGTTACGCATTTGATGCCTGGGCCCCGTTAAAGCGGTGGTCCGGGGGCCCCCTGGGGTCCACGGTGGATTTGAAGCACATCCCTGATGTGGGGGGAACTCAGGAGGGATTCCATGAGTACACATCCTGGGAGAATGTTCCGGATATCCCGCACGACCGCAGTCACCGTCAGGGGGCCCCGGTGGAAAGGCGGGGAACGCACAACGTTTGTTTTATTCTGTCCGATTTTTATTTCGCCGACATTAAACAGGCTTTAGAAACCCCCCCCCCCCCCCCCCCCCCCCCCCCCCCCCCCCCCCCCCCCCCCTCCTCTCTCTTTCCTTTCCATCAGATTGAGTGCTGCGCAGTGGGAGGCAGAGTTTATTTAAAGACTCTTTGCTTTGCTTCGGGTTTGTAGGAACAGTTCTCTCTTTAACGGCCGTATTCCGTAAGCGTTTGTATTTATTCTTCGGTCGGGCACACGTGGGGGGCAGCCCCGAGGGAATCCCGGGTCCTGGCTCTCGGGCATCCACGGCGAAAAAAAAAAACCCCAACGCCGCCCTCGCCGCCCCCCCCGCCTCTGATGTGGGTCCTTCTTCCCCCCGCCGACCGCGAGGAACTGACAGCTTCCTGGCGCGTGATTGGCTCCCGAACCTGTGGCTTCCCCTGTCTGCCCACCCGACCCGACCCGACCCGACCCACCCGGCCGCCGCCTCTCCCCTCACCCTCACCTTCTCCTCCCCCATCTCACCTTTGGGAGGAAATTAAAAAGGAGTCTCTGATAATAATAATAATAACTGTACATTTATTGCTCTGTAATATACTTGGCAGTTTGCAAAAAAAACAACCTTGACCTCAGACATGATTTGTGATTGTTCCACGATGACCTTTTATCCAAAGCCTCGTTCAAAATACTTGTCAGCCGCGCAGAAACTAAGTGCAGACTAAATTGCGACGGCAGCGATGACATAGTTCGTATACAAACTGAATGAAACATCGTCCAACCCTCGCTGATAGCGGAGTATGCAGGGCTAGGGGCCTGTGGCGAGGCCTCGAACCGCCAAATAGTTTGCGCAGCGCTTTCCGAATTCCACAATTTTTTATGTGTTATCAGTCTTCCTCGTGCTCCCCCCCCCCCCCCCCCCCCGACCGCTCGGACTAAAAAGCGTTCGTCTCACTTGAAGTTCGACGGCTCGGTCTGAGAGCGAGCTCTTGAGCGAGATGACCCCTTTTAAAACGAATCGACCCGAGAGGTTTGGCCGCGGTTTTGATGTCTCTCCCGGCGATGAGTAGAAAAACAAATAGCGACACTCAAAGGGTCCGCAGAGTGACCATAAAGTGACGATGAAACGAGAGAGAGAGAGAGAGACACTGGCGGTGTATGAAAGAGAGAGAGAACGAGAGAGAGAGAGAGAGGCTTTTATGGTGTATAAGAGAGAGAGAGAGAGAGAGAGAGAGAGACCCTGTGTTCAGTTGGTCACCGGTTTTAATACTGTACACAATTGAACACTTTCTTTCCCCCACACCATTCTTGAAATTTGATAGAAACGTATTGGTGGGGCAGGATCGTCCCAAGGGTCAGAGGTCAGATAGCTTCTGGGTTCGAAGCCCAATGTCTACAGTCTACCTCATAAACCCCAATCTACCTCGTAAATCACATTATATCCAAAAATAATACTGTTCAACGACTTCATAGCAACTTTGGTGTGCGTCTGTGTGTTCTCTGTGTGTTCCCCTGTTTGGGTTTAAAAGAGTGAGGTTGTGTTGAGATGATCGTCAACACAACACAACAACACAACACAACCTCTATTGTCCTTCGGCCGCACGCTCGCGCTTACACCGCGGTCGACGACGACGGCGACGGGCCATGAAATCCAACACACTGTCCCCCCCCCCCCCCCACCGTGCCAAGAACTTCTCCCGGCTGCGAGTCCTTCTCTCGGAATCTCCGATCCACATCTCGATCTCGCTCAGAAGCGGAGATGTGGAAGCGTCGCCCTCATGGAAGTCCGTACTGCGGTGGGTTTTTGGGTATTGATGTGGTCGTCGTCGTGGTGGTGGTGGTGGTGGTGGTGGTGGTGGCGGCGGCGGCGGCAGCTGGGATGCCCGTCGGCGCCGGCACGCTTCAATCGACTCACCGTTTCATGTTGTTGTCGGTGGGGTTTTTTTTCTCCGTTTATTTCACACCATCTCACCCCACATGCAGGCCAACTGTGTGGCGGCGGAGTTCGTGGGTGGGTTTGGTGATGAGGGGGGTGGTGGCGGTGGTGGTGGTGGCGGTGGTGGTGGCGTTTGATGAAGATGAGGTGACTATAGAAGAGTTTCATAATTGCCACAGTTACCTGCATAATAGCTGGGATAAGAGCAGACGTGTCATTCCAACATCTAAGAACATACATTATGCTAAGTACTA
>PIJE02002932.1:36342-51644 GCA_002895965.2 Coryphaenoides rupestris | reverse complement strand
AGTCCTATCCTCCAGACTTGTGTGTTGGATGTAGAGGCGCCATGTGCGTGGGCAGAGTGGATCCTATCGATATCCGTCTTCGCTTGTCTGTGGAGTTGGCTGTGGTGTGTTACGGTGCGCGCGGGTGTGTGGGTGTGTCGTTTGCGTTGTGATGAGTGTGTTTGCGGTGCGTGTGTGCTGCTACACATTCTACAGTCTAGAAACACATATTCAGTAGCTAGCTATTTTTCACCAATTAATGTGTTTCATATACATAACCATGGCTCGCAGATCAGTACCATAATATCAGCTCCTCCACGCCGTGCCGGGGCGCGCGCTGGCCTCCCTGCAATCATCACCAAATACCACACTATCAACAGCGCGCATAGTAACCCTCATCCTGAACACAGGCTTGCGTTCGATCAATCCAACGCCAGCGAGCGGAACCCCCGTTACCACGGCTGAATCGCCCTTGATTGCGATGATCGGCAGCATTAAAGCCCCTGACTATAAAAACCTATAAACGATGATGAAAAACAAGTAAGTTAACGGCAGTGCCATGCAAATTCTGCCCTATTGATTCTTTAGCACAATTTACAATGTTGCACAGTCTAAGCCTTCAAATAGACTCTGGAATCCTGCAGCGTCAGTATTGGACCGACAACTCAAACCGTTTCCTGTAACATAACTGCTCTAAGACTGTTTAATGTCGGTCCACCGTCACTTTATGAGTCGATGCATGCTCTCCCATCATTAGTGCGCGCCACAGTTCATTCATGGTACACGTTCACCTATCACAAGGCGCCGGCAGTTAGGGGACGTCATTCTTGCTCCACGATGTCTCTACAGCTCCCAGGCGTGTGTGTGTGGTCTGTGTGTGTGTGTGTTGTGTGTGTGTGTGTAGTTGTTTGTGTGTGTGTTGTGTTGTGTGTGGTAGTGTGTGTGTTGTTGTGTCGTGCTGTGGGTTGGTTGTGTGTGTATAGGCGTTTGTGTGCCCGGTGGAGCGTTTCTTGGTGGACAGGAAGTGTCTCCGCCCAGGCCATCCTGGTGGCAAACAAGGCAGGAAGGGTGAAAGTGTGTGTGCGTGCGCTGTGTGCGTGTGCGTGTGTCGTGTGGTGTGGTGGTGTGCATAGTGTGTGTGGTGTGTGTGTGTGTGTGGTGGTGTGTGTTGCGTGCGTGTGTGGCATATGCCTGGTGCGTGCGTGTGCCTTTGCGTGTGTGTGTGTGGTGTGTGGTGTGTGTGTGTGTGCGTTGTGTGTGCGTGCGTGCTATGTGCTGTAAATAGGAATGACATCCGCGCTACCCGACGTGTCTGTCCGACGTATCTTGTCTTTTTTTGCTGATTTTTCTGTTTTATTCTTTCTTTTTTCACTTACATTTGATGTTTTTTCTTTCTTACATTTTGCTGAGATTCCGAAAGCTTTCAGTATTGGTCCGTCCATCTGTCTCTCAATCTGCTTCCTGCTGGCCCTCCCCTCTCTCACTTTGTTTCATGTATCTTCTGTCCCTCTTACTGTGTAATACGATGGTCCGCTTTTACTCAAACCTTGAGTCGATTCCTCTTGATTTGTATGAGAGATGACTGCTGACTGTCCACAACAAGACAGCACCTCCCAGGAGCGACAAACATCCTGTGTGTCAACACTCCATTCTTGCAGTTTGCCTTCACTAGAGTACTATCTTCATGTTTGCAGCGCTTATGTGGTGATGGAAATAACGCCGGGAAGTCTCAAGATGAAAGAATCAGGGTATTTGTTTTTTTTAAAACAAAGACGAGCACAAAGTAAAAAAACTTAGATCATCAAGAATCTGGTTGCATGTGTGTGTGGATTTATTACAAAAATAAAAAAATACCCCCAAGCTTTTTGGGAAAAAAGCGAAATATGTGTGCGCTGCTTTCATTTCTTAAACCCCGTGTTTGGGGAGGGCGGCTTTTCTTATGCCGGCTAACTCCGCGCTTAAAAGGGGGCCTGCGGCTTCTAAAAACAACAAAACATCAGACATCAAAACAACCCATCAAAACACTGGGACAGAATGCTCGGCCCCACCCGAAGTACAGAATGCGCCGCCCCAGCCAAGTACAACTCAAACGAATGGCACCGACTTGCAGGCATTCTGATCCACCGGGCCAACACAAACAAACAAAAGCCGCCCGGAACGTGCTGCAAATACGGCACGTGTACGTGCCACCCGCACTCCGGACGTGCGCCCCCGGTGCATTAGTGGGAAAATTGGCTCCTGAACTCCCATCACCTCAATTATTGCAGCATTTAGCACGGCACCGTATTGTATTTTCCGGTGTTGAAATCGTGACTTACAGAGTACCCCCCCCCCCCCCCCCCCCCCATCCCTCTTTCGGAGCCCTTGGGACTGTGACAAGCTGCTGGGCCCTCGCCGATTGGAAGACCTCTACGATGCAACAAAGTGTTGATGGTGTGTCAGTGTTGTGTCAGATATTGTGTCGTGTGTGTGTTGTGGGGGGGGGGTTGAATTCGCAAGAGAGAGACAGAGAGACACGACGAGACGACTCGGAGAGAGAGAGAGAGAGAGGGAGCATGGTGGCTAGGTGAATGAGTCTGAGCGAGCAGACAGAAGGCAATTAAAGTCGAGGCCCTTATCTAAGCCGAGTGATGGTGAAAACGTCCCACCGTAGCCGCACTGCTGCCCCTCAAACTGGCAGAGGTGCTGGAGAAAAAAGAGAGAGCCTGACTTTGTGTGGTGTGCGTGTGGTGTGAATGTGTGTGCTGTGTGTGTTGGTGTGTTGTATGTGTGTTGTTGTGTGTGTGTGTGTGCTGTGTGTTGTGTCTGTGGTGTGTTGTGTGTGTGTGTGTCTTGTGTGTGTGTGTGTGTGGTCGTTTTTTTTTTTACTGGGGCGGTGGGCGCGTGCAGCAGAAGAATGTCTCCAAACGGGCCACATTGGTCGGTGTTGGGAGCTGATTTGGTCAAGTAGTGGTAGCAGTGGCGGTGGTTACTGGTTGCGACGGGGGGTGGGCTACGGTGCGTGTGGATGTGAGCTCAGGTTTTGGGTGGACATGACACACTTTCCCAGGGTGAGCGAGAACCATGTTGCTTTCAGCGGCTGAGCAATGCGGATGTTGCGTCCCGGCCACCTCGGCCGATTCAGGGTCGAGGGTCGTCAAACGCCTTAAGCTACATTCGACGCCACCGGCTATTCACCATGATTACCTCGATATTTAGCGTCCTGTGCAGGCGTTAAACGCGTCCTCTAATGAACCCCTCACTGGAAGACGCCAAAACTAAAACAAGCGTCGTCTGTCCGTCTCGCTTTTTTAGTTTTTTATTTTCATTCTATAAAGACAGCATTTTCTCACGCTTGTCCATAAGGCGACTTCAGAGTCAGCTGCTGAAAACATGTGACACGGTGCGAGACGGTTGCGAAGCAAACATGCCAGCGGCTCTTTTCGCCACCGTCTAGCAGACCCCCGGCCCCACCGGCGCCCTCGGCCCCCCCGGCCAGGGCAGCTATGTACCCGCCATTCCTGTTTCACACCTTCTGTCTGCCCTCTATCTCTCTCTTTTTGATAGAAACGAACACACACACACACACACAGTCACACACACACAGTCACGCACACACACACAGTCACACACACACACTTTCCTTCACCCCCTCGGCAGTGTGCTCTCCCTCCAGGCTAAAGGCACTCACGCCTGCAGATGGCAGATAATGACAGGACCGTCCCCTGTGCCCAGTCGCACACACACACGCATGCCACGTGTGCGTGCGTGTGTGTGTGCGTGCGTGTGTGCGTGCGTGTGCATGTGTGTTAGCCTCCACTGCGCACTGTTGCCAGTGGCTCTACTCTGCCGGTGGCTGCCATGTTGGTTTCCTGGGTGATCGACCGCCCCTGCTAATCCATTACCTGCTCGCCGATTAGTCAGCGGTCCACCGGGCCGGTCGCCATGCCGACCGGTTTACCGGGGAGAGAATTTAAGGTCATTTTGTTGTTTGTCCGACTAGTTGGGAAATGGATTGGCTCACTAGTGAGTGTGTGCAAGCGTGTGTGTGTGTGTGTGTGTGTGTGTGTATCCGCTTGTGTGCGTGTATGTATGTGTGTGTCTGCTCGTTTGTGTGCGTGCGTGTGCCTGCCTGTGTGTGGTTGTGTGTGTGTGCTTGTGTGTGTGCATGCGTGTGTGTGTGTGTGTGTGTGTGTGTGTTTGCGCATGTGTACGTGTGTGTGTGCATGTGTGTGTGTGTGTGTCCGTGTGTGTGTTTGCGTGCATGTGTTTTGTGTGTGTGCGTGCGTGTGAGTGTGTGTGTGTATGTGTGTGCGTGCATGTGAGTGTGTGTGTGTGTGCGCGTGCCAGGCGACAGCTAACCTCCTCCATCCTATGTTTCCATTAACCTGTAACTGCTCGCTCCCCGTATGTCTGCAGCAGCAAATGGGGGTTTCACTGTGCCTCACAGATTCACCCTGGAATTACCCTCCCACCAGAATATAAGTGTGTGTACCTGTGTGTGTGTGTGTGTGTGTGTGTGTGTGTCAGCGTGTGTTGCCACTGCTGTGCGCCTGCATGTCTACTTGACACCATTTCCACCTCCCGAAACACATCCTCAGCTAAGAGCTGGCGTGTTCCTCTCCGGCGTCCGCCTGACCCCTAACTGCCAGCCCTCCGCTCGCCTCCGTCCGCCTTCTCTTCTTGGAGCGACTCGAGTGCCACTGTGAACCTCTGCAATGTCTTCAGTGCAAAAGAGTCTCTCTCTCTCTCTCTCTCTCTCTCTCTCTCTCTCTCTCTCTCTCTCTCTCTCTTCTCTGTGTCTCATTCTCTTTCACTCTCTGTCTCTCGGTCTCTGTCTGTCTCTGTCCCTTTGTCTCTCTGTCTGTCTCTGTCTCTGTCTCTGTCCCTTTGTCTCTCTGTCTCTCTCTCTCTCTCTCTCTGTCTCTATCTGTCTCTCGCTGTCTGTGTCTCTCTCTCTCTGTCTCTATCTGTGTCTCTCTCTGTCTCTGTCTGTCTCTGTCTGTCTGTCTGTCTCTCTCTCTCTGTCTGTCTGTCTCTCTCTTTTTTGTCTCTCTGACTCTCTGTCTCTGTCTCTCTGTCTCTGTCTCTCTCTGTCTCTATCTGTCTCTCTGTCTCTATCTGGTCTCTCCCTGTCTCTGTCTCTCTCTGTCTCTGTTTCTATGTCTGTCTCTGTTTCTATTATGTCTCTGTCTGTCTCTGTCTCTCTGTCTCTCTCTGTCTTCTCTCCCTGTCTCTCTCTGTCTCTCTGTCTGTCTCTCTGTCTCTCTCTCTGTCTCTATCTTTCACTTCTCAATTTCAATAAGGATTCATGATGAGATCAGAGATGCATGTTGGGTGTTGTAGTCATACAATGGGGGCTTCATGGTAAACAGCAGGCATTCAACAGAGTTGCGTTTTTGTGTTGTGTCAAAGCAAACAGAAGAGGGAAGCAACGCCGAAACCGAAGTAAAGAACCAAACCATTCAAAGAAGACCCACAGAGAATAGAGGCTGTTTGAAGAGGCCTCACACACACACACACACACACACACACACACACACACACACACGCCACACACACACACCACACACCACACACACACATTCAAGTACGATTGTATGAATGATTGTAACGACTCCAAGGTCACTTTGTTAACTTTCGGTGTCGGCTTTCCCTCAGTAAACATGTTGGTGTCAGAGTCAGAGTCAGAGTCCTCCGTTCTGTATACCAACCAGACCGCGCTCACACACCTGCGGCCCCTCGTTAGGACCGTGGGCCCCGGGGCGATGAGGCTCCTCGCCCGCGGCCGTCCCCAGTGAGGAGGTCAGAGGTCACCCCGACCGGCTCGCCGCGCTCTTAAACACCTTAAAGCCTCGCTGGATGAAGCCAACGCCAGATGCGCCAGAATCACGTTATCCGCCGAAGGCCAGGGGGACGGGGGGCTGTGTTATGCTAATGGCGCTAGCTAACCAACACCGTGTGTCAAGGATATCGCCTCCACCGGGGTGTGTGTGTGTGTGTGTGTGTGTGTGTGTGCGCGCATGTGTGTGCATATTGTTTACTGTGTGTGTGTGTGTGTGTGTGTGTGTGTGTGTGTGCGTGCTTGTGTGCATGTTGTTTATTGTGTGTGTCTGTGTGTGTGTGCGTGCACGTTCTTTACTGGGCGTGTATGTGTGTGTTTGTGTTTTTGTGTTTCCCATGCATGTCTGTGTGTGTGTGTGTGTGTGTGTGTGTGTGTGCAGTCGTTGAGACGAGTCGAGAGTTGCAGTCGTTGAGACGAGTGATAACGAGCGTTTGGACCAGAATCTGCGCTGCTTCACGTGTGAGGAAGGGCCGGATCTTGAGATGCGTGTTGTGATGTGGGTGTCTGAGGGGGGGAAGGAAAGAAACAGTTGGGTGTCATCAGCATAGCAGTGGTAGGAGAAGCCGTGGGATGTGATTACAGAGCCGAGCGATCTAATGTATAAAGAAAACAGAAGGGGTCCCAGTACTGAGCCTTGGGGTACTCCGGTGTCAAGGGTGCAGGGTCTGGACAGGGAGCCATTCCATGTGACCTGATAGGTGCGATCTGTCAGGTAGGAAGTGAACCAGGGAGGGAAGAGCTTCTGGCGTCGCAAAGGGACTCTGATACTGTGAGCAGGACCGTCTCCGTGGAGTGCGCCGCTTTAAAGCCTGACTGATGAGGGTCGAGCAGGTTGTTCTCGGAGAGATAGGATGATAGTTGGGTAGAGACAGCACGTTCTATGGTTTTGGAGAGGAATGATAGGAGAGACACAGGTCTGTAGTTTCGGACGTCGGTGGTGTCCAGGGTGAGCCCGCAGAGTTTCGGACAGCCAGGGAGGTGGAGGAGAGGCTCGTGCTGGTCTGGAGGTAAGTGGACAGAGTGAGTCGAAGGAGGAGGAGAGAGAGGAAGTCCTCTACTGACAAGAGGGAGAATTGTTGGGGGGGAGGTAGTGAGGAGAGGACAGTTGCAGAGAGAGTAGAGGGAGAGAGAGTTTTCAGGTTCCTACGGGAGGTGACGATGTGAGGCGTAGTAGGTAGTGAGGTGGGAGATTTTAGGGGGAGGGAGAAAGCAACAAAATGGTGGTCAGACACAGGGAGGGGGGTAACAAAGAGTGCCGAAGTGGCGCAGGACCTTGTGAAGACAAGGTCAAGTTGGTTCCCGGCTCTGTGGGTGGAAGGAGAAGGAGTGAGCACCAAACCGAATGTGGCGAAGAAGTTGATGAATTCAGGTGATTGTAACTTCTCTGGCTGGATGTTGAAGTCACCCAGAACGACAAGTGGGGTGCCATCTTCAGGAAAACAGCTGAGGAGGGCATCCATCTCGTTGAAGAAGTCGCCAAGAGGACCCGGTGGTCGGTAGATCACGGCAATGTTGAGCTTGATCAGAAGGGTAACAGATACAGCATGGAGTTCAAGTGCAGATCTGGTCAGGTGTTCCAGGGGAAGGGCCTGGTATGACCACTTTGGAGAGACGAGGAGTCCTGTTCCCCCACCTCGCCCAGAGGGTCGGGGTGTGTGTGTGAAGGAGTAGGTCGTGGAAAGGGCGGCAGGGGTGGCGGTATTTTCCGGGGTGATCCAGGTCTCTGTGAGAGCCAGGAAGTGGAGAGACTGGAGGGCGGCGTAGGCCAGAATGGTCTCAGTTTTCTTGACCGACGAGTCCCCTTCTCACATCAAGGCCTGGGTAGGTTGAGATCGTAGGGTAAAGGAGATTGGACGGGTAGCGGCAACGAGTGGAGGGTCTTCGGTGACACCTGCCGCGGTAGGATGTCCAGACTGTAATGGACTGTAGGCACATGGCTAGCACAGGAGGAGGGAAGGTGTAGGACTAACCTGTAGCTGTAGGACTCCCTGGACAGACTCCCACAGAATGACTCCCTTGTCTTTGTTCTGGGTCTTCGTTCGCAGGGCCTGACGCTAAGATACTAGCTCTGTATTAATAGCTAAGTGCACAAGGGGGGCTCATGCAGGGTTAAGCTCCTCCTTGTCGTTACCTCAATTGACTACAGCTGAATGCCCGAAACTGGGTGATTATCCCTGGGCGTGTCCACCTCTTAATATGCTAATGTAATGTGTATCCCTGTCAAGTTTGCAACAACAGCTCTGCAATAAGTGAGTTTGACCAATATCTCTGCCAACAATACTACAACAAGATTCCTTTTTAGAAAGTACCAACACTACCCCAACAAACCAACACTGTTATACAAGTTACTTTACGATAGATACCTCTACCAACACTGCAACAACATTAGCTTCCAGTATCCTCTACCACAACAGTAAAACCAACACTGCAATAACTTACTTTACGAGAAATAGTTCAACCAGTCCTGTTACAAGATTAGTTTAAGTAAAGACCAACACTACTACAGGTAGTTTAAGATCAATACCTCTACCAGTCCTGCTACAGGATTAGCTTTTAAGAAAATGGCTCTACCAGTTCATCTACAAGAATAGCTCAGAAAGACAACACTGATTCTGTTTCTCAACTTACCAACAGCAGAATACTATGCAGCCTTCTTCTACAACAGATTGTATTTGTGTGTGTGTGTGTGTGTGTGTGTGTGTGTGTGTGTGTGTGTGTGTGTGTGTGTGTGTGTGTGTGATGTGTGTGTGTGTGTGTGTGTGTGTGTGTGTGTGTGTGTGTGTGTGTGTGTGTGTGTGTGTGTGTGTGTGTGTGCATGCATGCTCTTTGCTGTGCGTGTATGTGTGTGTGTTTGTGTGTGTGTGTGTGTGTGTTTTTGTGTTTCCGATGCATGTCTGTGTGTATTAGTGTGTGTGTGTGTGTGTGTCTGTTGTGCATATGAATCAGGGCTGGGAGGAGAGGGGGGGGTGGCGGGGGAGACGTGATTATATCGCCGTGTCGCAGGGGCACAGCCAGTGCTGGATGGAGACCCCGGGCCGCTGCCGGCGCTCACTTGATGGATCGGCCTCCCTTAAGGACGAGAGCGATGTCTCCAGGTGCCTCCGACAACTGTGTTTAGACAGCTAAACAAATGGCGACGCGGCGAGGCGCTCCAGGAATCGATAAAGCGATATCATAAACAAAGGATTAGCCCGCGCTTTTTATCACCGCGGTAAAAACGCACACACGTCATAACAAATAAATGTGCATTGACCGACGTCGGCGGACGGTATTACACAACAATGTGTTTTACGGCAGATTAAATAAAGGGTGTGGGGGGGGGGGGGGGGGTGGTAGATACAACGTTTGCCGGAGTGATTACACACCCGACACACAGGAAAAAGCACGGCTATGTAACTATTGTTTAACAATTCATGAACGCACACATGAACGCAGTGAAAAGCAACATGGCGTGTCGAACAGGTCGTCCCGCCTGCTTTTAATTAGTGCCAGACCATTGACGTGGTGTTTTTTTTTTTCCCGTAAGTCCCAACAGGATTGCTGTAGCCAAGCAGCACGTTGTAGTCCGACTGGGATTGACGCTGTGCAGACGACCAGGGGGTGTTAAAATATTAATGTTTGCGTCGGCGTCGGCCACGGTGCAAAGCATGAGGAATTATTTCGTTCACCGTCAGCAAGTGCGTAGGTGGAACGCTCGCGCACTGGCAGCACCTTGATACGCGCAAATTCATCTCTCGGCGCGCACCAGGGAGAAGATGAATTAAAGCCGAGACGGGAAGGGAAAAAAAAATAAAGCAACTTCAAAGGCGGGGGATGAGAACTTGGCGGAGTGGATTGAAGAAGAGGGAGTCTCTAATCTGGTTAAACTTTGCTTGCTCTGTATTAATTCCACCTGCTCCACCCCCCGTCCGCCCATCCCCACCGCCGCCACCGCGCCACCACCACCACCATCACCCTCCTCCTCCCCCCCCCCTCAAGTATTTTTAACACCTTTTTTATTGACTCCCTCTTTTATCTCCCCCGCCCAGCGGCTAATCTGCTGAGCCGGCCTCATCCCGTTCTTCTCTTAACAAATGTACGAAATGTAATCTGTGTCTCTATGCGGCGGAAGACTTTAATGAATTGGACGTTATTAATGGTATCGGGGATTGGGAAGAGTGAGTTTAAGTTGGGCACGTCACTAATCACGGCCGGGTCTGTTCATGCCGCTGAGTAGTTCAGTCTTTTTCTGCGTGCTTTGCAACTCTTACAACGCTTATATAATCCTCGCCGCGGCCGGAAACGGGGTTGCCATAAATGTTCCATGCTCACACACATTGATGGACGGTGTGTTCATGGCCAGGCGGTCCAGAAAAAGGCATTTTTGGTGACAGTTTTTGTTGGGTTATGCCATCAACCGGATTTTGTAGTTTTTGCAAACAGGGACGTCTGAATTTTGTATCAGGAAAGTAACAAGAAATGTGCAGTAGAGGAGGCGAAGGCATAGCGAAGACCATGCCTCTCCCTGCCTCCCCTTTCCGGCCGGCCGTATTGTCTGCATATTTGATGACATTATTGAGAGGGATGAAAAAAAGAATACAGCATAAGGCACTTTGGTGTGACGTGGCCGACCGACAGCGGCCGGTGTAGCGGGGGCCGGGGGGATAAAATATTGAAGATGGTAACGCCGCTGACAGGAGGAAGAGGCTTCTTTAAAAGAACACCACCGCTCTGTGCGAGACGCAGGGTCACAGGCACAGCGTGGTGCTTTGGATCTATTGCCATAACTTCCCACAATTTTGATTCTTATTCAAAGGAGCCTTTCTGGGTGGAGATCCACAGCGAGATCAAAGTGTCAGAGTTTGTGTCTTTAGGGACACATGCTTGATAAGCGCGCACCTTACTGAGCGTTGGCTATATGGATGGAATAGCAAACGTGTTCAACATGAGCGTCTAATCCATTGTAAATAGCACTAAGCCCTGCTTCTTAGCGTTGGATTCTCCTCACCCCCCCCCTCCCTTCGTCGTGTTTGGCAGCGAGGGGCCCGAGACGCCTCCTCCTGTCCTCCCTGCGATTAGTTACTTATTTTGTCTCGCCGCCGGAAGCAGTCAATCTAACGCGCGTGTCTCAGACGGAGCGCCACATCATAAATTGGGATCATGGCGCGTTTACGCACACCTAAATCACCCCCGCGCCGACGCCACGGCGCCCGAGCAGGCCCGGGGTGATCGACGAGCGCTTCCCTACCCTTGGATGGGATGTGAGCGCGTGGAGGCTGATGAGCTGATAGATAGGGAGGCACGGGATCGGCAGCCAGAAAGGCGGGGGCAGGCGGGGAGACGACTAGACGAATGGCTGGTCGGTGGGATGAATCGACGTATGGATCTGCGGGGCCAGGGGGGTGAGCGGAAAGCGGCCCGCGGCCATTACTCAACCCCGGCTTGAAGAGTCCTTGGAGTTTTTCCTTTGTTAATATACACAGTAAGTGCGTAGCTTTTGCGGCGACCACGTCCGCCGGCGCCGAGAATAATGCAACGCCCTCGGTGACCTTGAGAGGGAATGATGACTAATGGTACTGAATGGGGAATGAAGGCACGGCCTGCGTGTGTGTGTGTGTGTGTGTGTGTGTGTGCGTGTGTGTGTGTGTGTGTGTGGACCCTCTTAGTAGGCTAAGGCTCATTCCACTATGGATTTCCACCTCAGGCGCCAGGAGCATCCGCTGAACTTCAAGGCTACCTTTTATTTTTTTTTGCCGCTACCCGTCCAATCTCCTCTACCCTACGATCTCAACCTACACAGGCCTTGATGTGAGAGGGGGACTCTGGAATTGCCAATCGTCGGTCAAGAAAACTGAGACCATTCTGGCCTACGCCGCCCTCCAGTCTCTCCACTTCCTGGATCTCACAGAGACCTGGATCACCCCGGAAAATACCGCCACCCCCAGCCACCCTCTCCACCCCCCGACCCTCTGGGCGAGGTGCGGGAACAGGACTCCTCGTCTCTCCAAAGTGGTCATACCAGGCCCTTCCCCTGGAACACCTGACCAGATCTGCACTTGAACTCCATGCTGTGTCTGTTACCCTTCCGATCAAGCTCAACATTGCCGTGATCTACCGACCACCGGGTCCTCTTGGCGACTTCTTCGACGAGATGGATGCCCTCCCCTGCTGTTTTCCTGAAGATGGCAGCCCACTTGTCGTTCTGGGTGACTTCAACAGTTTGTTTTAGTTTGTTTTCTCTACTCATGTTCAGCAACACATGCACGCTGCACCAGGACTGGCAGATCAGGACAATTATTTATTAGAACATAAACAATGGGAATCCAATTTTCCCCTGAAAAAAATACAAAAAAAGCAAGAATGGGAGCCCCTACCGTGCCAAATAGTTTAGAGAGCTAAAATGTTGTTGCCCACATCGACGAGGCCAAAGGTCGACGATGGAAATCGACGATTCAATAAGGAGTGAATTGTGAAATATCTATTTAGTAATGTGGGACCAAAGCCCATATGTTTCATCTGCAACGCTGATTTTGCAGTAACAAAACAGATCGTAGTCTGCCTCTGTCCCCCTCAACTGGGATTTATGTTTTTTGCACCACCTGCTGGTATTATTTATCATTTGTTGTTTGTTGTCTTTGTTGTGTTCTGTCTCCGTCCCCCACTTGTCACCGTTTGTCTCCTTCCCGGTGTGCTCCCTGTATTCGTTTCGTTATTGTTTTAGTTGATAGTCGCATGTTCCGGTGTTTCATTGGATCTGTTCCTTCATTGTTTCCTGCTCTATTTCATAGTCTGCTTTCGGTTAGTTTACTTCCTGTTTTGTCTGTCGGCCATTTTGCCTTCAGCTGTTTTCACTTCCCATCGTTAGTCTCCCTATTTATACCCGCTCCAATCTTGTGTTCTCTGATGGGTTGTTGTTGTTGTTGTTGTTGTTGTTTGTGGTGTTCAGTCTGTTCATGTTTGTGTCACCAGCAATCGAAGATTTAGTACTTCCTTTTATTAAAGAATCTTTTCATTTAACTTTGCTGCCTGCATTTGGGTCTTTTCCCTTTTTGCCGCATCGCCGCGACCCAACAGATGCTCATCGAGTCAAAGTGCAAAGAGCCTCTCTGTGAATTACCAGCAGGGGTCGCGATAATGGCCTGGTCGTGTTCGGATCACGAGGGTTAAAAAAAGATTCTGAAACAGTGAAAGACTGGCGCTATCTTGCTCTCCTTAAAGGTGTAGTGACCGATGATACGTTCAAGAAGAACCTTTCGTTTATCTAAAGAATACCAACGTCTTGACCCAAAGGTCCAATGACTCTAGCCAGAGACAACAGACACATTCAAAACCCTTTTGGATAAGTTGAAACAATCGGAGGTGCTGGCCGAGTTGTGAATGGAACGTACCATTCTTTAATTTAGTGTTTTCCGGAAGATGTGCACCGACTTCTGTTGAATGTCAATAACGTGATCACTTGTTGCTAGATTGATTTATAGCTTATTTTGATTTTAATAAGTTCAATCTAATAAGGGTACTTGTAGCAGATTTTTACAGGTTCAATGTTAGAAGGTTCAATGTCTTTTGATCTGCCGCATTGATTGAATTAATCGTGAGGTGTTATTTATTGGAAAAACAGAATGTATGAACTGACTGCCCTGTGTTGTATGTTAGATACACAAATTGTGAATAAACACAATTTATGCACAATATTAATGGTATTTAGGCCTAATTATTGTTTTATGTACTGTACATATGCAAGTGCTTAAGTACTTAAGTCTTTTCTCTTCCCTCTGACCCCCCCCCCCCCTTAAACTTGCAATTTCTATTATCTGGCCGCCGTCTGCACTACACACAGTTAAACAGACCTAACCACAGCAATGCAGTGGTCTTCATGTGTGCCCCACGAACACATTAAAGCTCTTCCTGGCTACAGCAGATAGAAGTGTCAGGAGAGATGCTAGCATCGTTCCATAGTCAGCCCTGCGCCGCTTCCCCCCCCCCCGCCCTGTGTGACGTAGCGCCTTTTGACGCCCATCCAATAGCGTTAGCCGTCTATCTCCGTTCTGGTCCCAGTCCATTTCCATTGCCTCTCGTTCTTCTTCGCCTTTCATCTCGTGTGCCAATCTAATTCGTACCGATGTGTCATGTCAGACATCTCTGCTCCTCAGCAGCACTGAGGAGACGTCCCAGGGGGGTGGTGGTGGTGGTGGTGGTGGTGGTTGTGGTGGTGGTGGTGCGCCGCCCGCTTGTGCATACGAATGGCATATGGCGCCCGCTGTGGAGGCGGAGCTTGTTCTTTTGTTGCATATATGCAAGGAGCCCCCAGTCCCTGTGAACGTGGAGGCTGAGCGAGAGGGAAAGAGGAAAACCTCCTCGTCTCCTACGGTCCTTTTTTTTTCTGTCCCCTCTTTTCTCCTCTCCACTCTTTTCGTTTCCTTTCCTCTCTACTCACGTTCGCCGCTCTGATCTGCTTTCCTTTCCTTGGTTCTCACCTCTCCTCTTCCCTCCTCATCCCATCCCGTCCCATCTCATCATCTCCTCATCTCCTCTCCACCCTTCTCCTCCCTTCTCTCCCCCCCCCCCCCCATCTCCTCTCCTCCCACCGTCTCGCTGTTTCTCTTTCCCTCCTGACATCTCTCCTCATCTCTCCTTTCCTTTTATCTCCTCTCCTTCCTTTTCTCTCCACTCCCGCCACTCTCTCTCTCTCTCCCTCTCTCTCTCTATCTCTCTCTCACACTCTCTCTCTCTTATCTCCTATCTGCTATCCTGCACCATGCTGCCGTGAGTCAAGGCAGCTGATGAAAGGTGGATGGACATGAAAAGACCTCTTGGACGCCCTCCTCCTCCTCCTCCACTCCCTCTCCTCTCCTCTCTCCTCTCTCTCACCCCTTAGTCTTTACCCGGACTCTCTCTCTCTCTCTCTCTCTCTCTCTCTCTCTCTCTCTCTCTCCCCGTTCTGCTTGTTCTCGCCCCCCTCCCCACCTCTCTCACTCGTCCTCTCATCCCAGCCACTATTTGAGGTTATTTTTACGGTCGCTTTCGCACCCCCTCCCTCCCTTTCCTCCGGTCTCTTCTCTTCCTCCGGGGGTCTCTGTGGGGGCAGGAGGACGTTTGGCTGGATTGGCAGCTGTGGTGGTGCTGCGGTGGCGGTGGCGGCGGCGGCGGTGGCGGCGGCGTGGAGGCCGGGGTGTGAATGACGCAGTGTCAGCGCTGACTTCAAGGGGCTTACGGCGGGAAAGAAAGGATGTCTGTGACAGATGGATAACCAAGACCCCACTATGCTCTCTCGCCCTCTCTCTGTCTCTCTCTCTGTCTCTCTCTCTGTCTCTCTCGCTGTCTCTCTCCCTCTCTCTCTCCCTCTCTCTCTCCCCCTCTCTCTCACTGCGGCGCACCTAAAGTTAAATTTGTATTTTTTTTTCTCCAGAGTGGTCACCCAAAGCTCATCCCGAAATTGAAAAAGTTGTTCATGCAGAACTTCACTTACCTCCAATTTCCTCCAGGTTTATTTAAAAAGTGTTTCCTCCGATTAGGTTCTTAA
>PIJE02002932.1:23842-31342 GCA_002895965.2 Coryphaenoides rupestris | reverse complement strand
CCAGCTCAGGGACAGACCCTGGAGCGAATCAGACAGACACGTAACGGACAGCAAGGTACCAGCATCACCGCGCAGAGGGGCCGCACATGCACATGGGGGGGTTGACGTGCATACACACACACACACACACACACACACATACACACACGCACGCACGCACGCACGCACGCACACACATACACACACACACACACACACACACACACACACACACACTTGCACATACACATACACATGCACATACACATGCGCACACGCACACGCACACACATGCACACACACGCACACGCACACGTGCACACGCACACGCACGCACGCACGCACATGCGCACACACACATAACTGCGTACATGTCCGTAGATGTAGGTATGCAGTGCACAAGCAGGCAAGGAGACACACACACATACATACACACACACACACACACACACACACACACACACACACACACACACACACACACACACACACACACACACTTGCACATGCGCACACACACATAACTGCGTACATGTCCGTACGTGGAGGTATGCAGGCAGCGAGACACACACACATACACGCAATCACTCACTCATTGGCACACACACCCACACACACACGCAATCGCTCACTCTTTGACACACACACACACACGCAATCGCTCACTCATTGACACACACACACTTTTGGATGCCTAGTAAATATGGCAGTCATGCACACTCATTAACACAGATTCACTTAACAGACTTTCCCAATCCGTGGGACACAGCTGCTGGTGAACTTTCTTGCGGGTACACACTTGGGTCCTCACACTCCACCTGTTCAAGGTGTGTGTCTCCGTAGTCACGTCCCATGAAGTGGAACGACTGAGCTGTCAGAGAGCTGTCTCTCCTCCTTTAGAACACGTTGAGAACATCCGGTACCCTGACACACACACACACACACACACACACACACACACACACACACACACACGCACACAGACACACATCACAACACACACAGACACACAGACACCACACACAGACACACAGACACAGTCAAACACACACAGACACACACACGTGCACGTACACACGCACACAGACACAGACAGACAGACATACAGACAGACACACGCGCACACACGCGCACATGCACACACTCAAACACACGCATATGTGCACACACTCAAAACACACACACACACCACAGTCCCAAACACTGACTATCATAACACTCACACACATACACACACTAATAGATAGACACATTGGGTTATACATTGACAACATCCATGAGGCACGACACAAAGAGCAAAGAGACAGAGACACCACACACACACACACACACACACACACACACACACACACGCACACGCACACATGCACACACACACACACCACACCCCAGTGATGAGGAGGGGGGCCGTGGAGAGTGTTCCTCCAGAGATAGGGCTGGGGTCTTATCTTCAGCCACATTGCTCACAGCAGACATCAAAGTGCAGCAGCAGCTACAGCTTCCACTGTGTGAGGAGGTAGATGAGGACCACACAGAGAAATCTGCATTTTCACGCTAAATTTTTTGGTTCATTTTCCACTCTCACACTCTCTGCCTTGCTCTGTCCTTTGCTATCCGCTTTCTGCCTGCCTCTCTCTCTCTCTCTCTTTGACTAGCTCTCTCTCTCGCTCTCTCTTTCTCTCTTTAACTAGCTCTCTCTCTCGCTCTCTCTCGCTCTTTGACTAGATCTCTCTCATTCTCTCTCTCTCTGACTCTTCCTCTCTTCCTCCCTATCTCTCTTGCTATCTCCATCTGCATATCTCTCTTGGTCTCTCTCTTTCTTTTTATCTGCCTAGCTCTCTCTCTCTCTCTCTCTCTCTTCTCTCTCTCTCTGTCTGTCTCTCTCTCTCCTCTCTCTCTGCCTAGCTCTCTCTCTCCCTCTCTCTGCCTAGCTCTCTCTATCTCTCTTCTTCTTCTTCTTGGGTCTATTTCTGGAGCGTGTCTTTCCCCCCCGCGCCGCCGTGTGTGTGCTGAGCCGGGTCAAACCGCTAATAATTGGATTGGAGATGAGATGTAAATTACAATAATGAATGTCATTTTCACACATAATTACACGGACGTTGGTCCACCTCTGCCACCAGCCGCTGGGAAGTCCAATCCCCCCCAGAAGTAAGCGAAGAATGCACAGAACTTTAAATTGGGCACAGAATCCAAATAAAATACACACACACACACACACACACACACAGGCCAGCAGACGACGATGGTTTCCGCCCTATTATACCACCAGGTGTGAGTGTGATTAGCCATTACAAGCCGTTTTAAAATTGTCATGTGACTAAAATTGTGGGAGTGGGAGTGTCCACCGAGATGTATTCTGACTGGAATTTTAGTCGCATGACAATTTTGACACGGGGTTGTAAAGGCTAATCACGCTCACACCTGGTGGTAGACTAGGGCCCCTTTAAACTACGGTAACGGACGGAAAACGAAAGCCGAAAGAATTCCGGCCGTCTTCCAGCTGTAAAACAGAAACATGTACGGTTGTCACGGAGACATGTGGCATGTTCATCCGTGAAAAGTAGGCCACCTGTGCGCGCCCGAGTACAGCGCTTGTGGTCAATGAAGCTTACCGTGTGTATCGACCACAGAGGGGTCCCTGCAGGTCCACCCCCACCCCCCCACCCCCACCCCCACCACCACCACCACCACCACCACCACCACCACAACCCTTTGCTCTTGTCTCTGTCTCCATCTCTACCTTTTCACAGCTCACTGCACCGGCGCGCCTGTCTGCTCCAGGTCCCCAGCAGCAGCACAACACACTCGTAAAGTTTTCCTCTCCACCTTTACACTTTTTGACAGCGATAGTGTAAAAAAAAACGATGTTTTTTTCTGGAGTGGTAAAACATTTTTATTTTTTGTTGTGCGTCCGTGTCAGGAAAAAAAAAACGGGGGTCGGCTGATTGCTTCAAGAGACACAAACAGACATGAAGTGGAGACAGTGAAGTGCTTTGGACACACACAAAAACACACACAGACACACACACACACACACACACACTGCACCAAACAGAAGACTTAAACGCTGACCTTCTACCAAGAAGAGCTCTAAAGCAAGAGTGACTGGTAGATTGTGATTGCTGTGACATTCCGGTGATTAGATGACCCATCTCTCCCCCCCCCCCCCCCACACCCTCCATCATCGTATCTCCAATTCAAGGGCCCCCGGAAGTTTGGCCTCTCCGGTGTTTTGGTCTTTTAGGAGGGTGGGTCAAACTTTCACAAAAAGAACAGAGTCAGTGTGTTGGTTGTTTGTGAAGCCCTGGAAGTCGAAATGGATAATTTATGGCAACGCACACACACACACACACACACACACACACACACACACACACACACACACACACACATAAACACACACACAGACGCCAGGTGCGGGGCCGTGCCATGACAAGGATCTGGACGGCCATTACAGAGATTGCTTGTCAGGAGAGAGACAGTAGAGAGAGAGGGGGGGAGCTGAGTGCAGTGGTCTCTGGAGGGCTCCAATCAATGCTTTAGCTGCGGCTGAAAAGGCTCCGTCCTGCGCCAGCCAAGGCCACATAGAAGTCAGCGTAGCGCGCCAAAGCAGAGGCCACTGGCCACTGACCAGACTGTAAACACACACACACACACACACACACATGTGTACACACACACACACACACACACAATGCACTCAGCCCATATTGACCCGAGCCCCATAAGCCCAGCCCCACGCAGTGCCAAGAGGAACACACACACACACACACACACACACCGTCTTTTGTATAGCGTTAGCAGGAGTAATTTCATGTTGTCACCGTTTTTAATTCATATAATTCATCCTTTCGTTCTTTATGAGATTGGACATCCTCTCTCTCCTCTCCATGGCTGTTTAGGAGCAGGTTGGAGTGGGTGCCCATTGGTGATAACCCTAATGGGATTTGGAGGGGCTTTGAACTGCAAACAGTATGCTTTGATGGAAGGCCATAAGATTCAATCTTGCCGCGAGTCTCCTGTCTGTCTGTCTCTCTCTATCTCTCTCACTCTCTCTCCCCTTCTAACGAAATCACTCTTGCCCTCTCGCTCGCCCAGCTGGTGCCCTGTCCTGCCTATCACTCACTCTCAATCTCGTGTCCCCATCCAAAGCCAGCGGGGTTAGGGTTGGGGTTAAAGTGCAACATAATATGATGCCACGATGTCCTTATTGCTGAAGCATCTACGAAAGTGTGTGTGTGTGTGTGTGTGTGTGTGTTGAGGGGGCAGTGTGGTCCACGGTGGTCTCTGTTTATGCTTGTGTCAAGAAGTCTAATGAGGCGGGAAATTATTGGTACTAATGGTGAATCCCTGTAATAAACACAAACTACTACCCCTGGTTATCTATGTACTACAAATGGCCTGCCAGGCAGCCAGCCAGCTACAGCAGAGAGGGATTGTATACGGGGAAGTTCATCTGGCCCTGACAGCGGATGCAGTACCACACGTGGCCACCGGAGGCACTTGACATGATTGTACGGTATCTCCATCGCCGTGTCTCTGTGTTCTGCGCAGGAGTGCTCCTCGCTAGCCTGATTATCTACCTACCAGCCAGCACTTAAAACCCACCGTTGTCCTCCCCAAGAGGCACCAAGCAAGCAAGCAAGCAAGCAAGTGCTTTGTTTTTTCTGCTTCAGTTCGGAGAAGGGCCTATTAGTTATGTCAACTCTTCATCATACAAACACACTCCTGTACGAGAGGCCAGAGAGAGTCTGCTGGGTCAGTGGGGAGAGAGAGAGAGAGACATTACAGTCTGATCCAGAGGTAGACATTACCGGCTCAATCGTTGTTCTACTGACGGAATTGCCTTTTCAAAATGAGGTCATTGGGAACAGTGTGTGCTACGTTGAATTGTATGAATACCACAACAATTTCCATGTCTTTCACGTGTTATGTAAAACATTATTCTGTTAATTGTCATGAACGGCTGGGAATTATTTTATGATACCATGCCAATGTTTTGCTGAAAAAGTGTATGTTTGTGTGTGTGTGTGTGTGTGTGTGTGTGATTCCAACAATTCTTCCCATGGCTATTTGGCTTGTTTCCCTTCTCAACAAACACACACACAAACACACACATTTATTTATGTGTGTATGTACAGTATATACTACATATAATACATATATAATACAGATACGTATGTACGTACATACACACACAAAGACGTGTCTGTGTGATTCCAAAAAAATGTTCCCATGGCTATTTAGCTTGTTTTTCCCTCTCAACAAACACACACACACACACACACACACACACACACACACACACACACACACACACACATGCAGATGACAAGCCCTAACCCCCTGACCGGGTGCATGGGAAGGGGTATACGCATCGGTTGCCATGGCGATCGTCATCCGGCCTCTTCCTGGCTGGCGTCAACCGAGTACACCCCCCCAACCCCCCCCTCCACCTTCTTCCCTTGCTCCTGATGGCTGATAAACGGTCACCTCTGACCCCGCTCTCCACTACCATAATGCCGCTCTCCGGTTGAGCGCCGTGTAAACACAAGAGAGATATATGGAGCCTGAGATGAGGGATGCTGAGGTCGAGAGAGAGAGAGAGAGAGAGAGAGAGAGAGAGAGAGAGAGAGAGAGAGAGAGAGAGAGAGAGAGGAGAGAGAGAGGAGAGAGAGGAGAGAGAGAAGAGAGAGAAGAGAGAAGATAGAGAACAGAGGGGGAAGGGGGGGGGGGTTGACACGGTATGTTGGTATGCAAAGAAAATAAATAGTCGTGTCTACAAGAGAAACATTTGGTTGCTCGTAGCTTATCTCCATGTTGAGCGTGGAGCCTGGGGAACATGGCATGCTGCTTATTATTTTAGCTAGCTCTTCTTTTTTTCATGGAATAATAATTCAATTGAACAACCAAACAACTCACCAGGAATACATACGAGTAACACAGGGGCCTGCTGTTAGAGACACACGCCTAACACAGGACACACACACATACACACACAGTAGACATGAACACACACACACACATACACAAGCACACACACACACCACACACACATAGACATGACACGCATACACACACATACACATGAACAACACCACTAACACACCACATACACCAACACATACACACTTACACACACATAGACATGAACACACACTAGCACATACACACACATAGACATGAACACACAACACACACACACAACACACACTACACACACATAGAATGAACACACACTACAACACACATAGACATGAACACCATACACCACATAGACATGAACACACACTCACACACACCAACGAACAGCAACACGCACATAGACAGACACACATTGACATGAACACAGCATACACGCACACTGACATGACACACACACCAACTACTACACACACACTAGACATGAAACACGCATAACACACACCATAGACATGAACACACACTAACACACACACATACACCACCCACACATGAAACAACACATGACAACCAACACACACACACACACACACAGACACACAGCCACACAGACACACACACACCACACACACACAGGATGATGTAAGCCCTTGCTGACCACAGTATTTTGGAGTCTGGTGTTGTGCTGGTGTTTGTGGGGGGGTGTAAGTCCTGGGTGTGAGGGGAGTCATCCGACTACAGCTAGTTCTCATGCTAGTGATCCCTTCGGAAAACCTCACGGTGTGAGATTCTCCCACTGATTTCGCGGGTCGGCCTCTTATTCATTAGGCATGAGCTTCCTAACGACGGCTATTATGCTGCCTGCACCGCGCACCCCCGCCTCCCTACATCAGCAGCGTTGCTAATGGGCCGCCCTGGAAATTAGGCCAGTCTCACTCTGTCTCGCCTCTTCTCTCTCTCCTCTCTCTCCTTCTCTCTCTTTTCTCTCTTCTCTCTCCATCGCCTCTCTTTGTCCATCTCACTCTCTCTTCTCTCCATCTCTCTTGGCTCTCTCTCTGTCGTAGTCTCTCCGTCTCTAGCTTGGCTTGCTCATCTATTTCTCTCTCTCTCTCTCTCTCTCTCTCTCTCTCTTCTCTCTCTCTCTCTCTCTCTCTCTCTCTCTCTCTCTCTCTCTCTCTCCTTCTGTGTCTGCCTTGCGCTGTCCATTCCCTGACCTTTATATATGCTCTGTCTTGTTAAGGTCTTTATTTACTATCCATCCCTCTCACTTTTTCTCTCTTCTTCTTCTCTCTCTCCACTCTCCTCTGACCTCTGCTCGCTTTCTTCTTTTGGCTCATCCATCTCTCTTGTCTCTCTTGTCGACCTCCACACTTCATTTAGCGGTTTTTGTTGATAGACGGTTGTCGGGGGGGGTGCGGGGAGGAGGAGGGTGCCTGGGCCTTGGCTGAGCATGGTCCACACACAGCTCCGATATGGCTCGGCTTCAACAACACCTTTTGGACTCTTTGTCTGGTGTGTTTGTTGTGTGTTGTGTGGCTGTGTGTGTGTGTGTGTGTTCGTGTGTGCGCCGGAACCACAAACATGTGGTGTGATCTCTCT
>PIJE02002932.1:12589-23113 GCA_002895965.2 Coryphaenoides rupestris | reverse complement strand
GCCCAGACATATGCTCCGTGCCGCTGTGTGACTGATCAGAGTGATGTCTGTATCCAAAACATGGGTGTCTGCACATCACAATGCCATCTGTTTCTGGAACCTCCCGTGGGCGTATTGGGATCCAATTCACTTTCTTTTTTGAAACGGAGAGAAGAAAAAAAAATACGCGAAAAAAAAAGCCAGCCAGACAATCCACATAAAACACACTGACTCCGCACACTTCCTCTCTCCTGTCTGTGTCTCGTCTCACTTGCTGTCCGGTCAGGGATGTGTGTGCCCTGGCATGGTTTTGTGTTATTATTATTAGTATTATTATTATTCTTTTTATTCAGGCATGCCCTGGTCAGCTTGAAACAGCCCATCATCCCGCCTCGTTCCTGCCGATTGCCAGACTCGTATCGCGCAAGACCAACACACCGTCTGGATGGATCTGTCCTTTCGGTCCGGACTCGAGAGAATGATCGGTGATAAGTGTGTTGCTGTTGGTGGAATGTGTCAAGATGGTGGGGAATTGGAAAGACATTTCATAATGTGTCATAACATCAGACCGACTACAAGACAGCCATCTCCATTCTGAACCCAATCAGACGTTGGTGTTAAGATAAGACTTTATTAATCCCGAAGGAAATTATTGTGCCAGGTTGCATAGCAATAGAATAAAACAATAGAGGAATAAACAGAATAATAAAACAAATAAAGTAACAGATTTACACATTTACAGTAGGTCTAAGTCCTAGGAGACGTATAAAAAGAATTGAATTGTAATAAAAGTGTAATAATAATAATGGTTAGAGGAAGTATTGCACTGATGGAGGAATGGTAACAAAAACTAAATATCATAATGTCGCTGAATATGCTTTTCTTTCTGTTGTTTTTCTTTCTGTTGTTATTGATCAAAAATCGCCCCGTTACCATGCCGACAGGGGGTGGGAAGGGAGAGTCAAGGTGCGTTCATGTGACGACACGTTAGTCACAACTCTCGTTCAGTTGTTGTCCTACAGGGGAGAGCGGCGCGGCCGTTTCCGATGTCGTTCATGCGGTTTGCGCGCCGGTTCGTCACATACTGGCGAACCACTTAAATGTCGAGCGTGAACGGCGACTATAAATGACTAGAAATGCGGTGTCTGTGCCTGGCACCGTCTGAGCAATATATCAGTGATTCTCAAACTTATTTTTTCATTCAAGTACCCCTTTATAGTTTAATCGACGTGGTCTTATTCAAAAGATTTACCGAACTTGTTACTGTGCTACTATTCAGATTTACTCAATGATATTATTCATTCGTTCAACCAATATTGAAACACAACATTGTTTTTGTGCATGTTCCGAGTACGCCTGGCTGTGGTCCTTCAAAGTATCCCGAGGGGCACACGTGCCGCCATTTGAGAAACACTGCTCTGTACAACTGCTTTTAAAATCCAGGCGGCTGTCGGACCTGTTTCTGGGCCCAGTGAGGGGTTTGTTTTGGTTTTAG
The DNA here is from genome assembly GCA_002895965.2 of Coryphaenoides rupestris. Taxonomy (NCBI): domain Eukaryota; kingdom Metazoa; phylum Chordata; class Actinopteri; order Gadiformes; family Macrouridae; genus Coryphaenoides; species Coryphaenoides rupestris. The sequence goes on along the minus strand of PIJE02002932.1, from coordinate 21,639 downwards.
CTGATTAGGAAATCCCTGGGCTGGTACAGGAGGGGACTGGGAGAGAGAGGGGGTTGATTATGGGACGGCTGGGTGAGTGTGTGTGTGTGTGTGTGTGTGTGTGTGTGTGGGGGGGGAGAGTCTGCTCTGTGGCATGTGTGTGTGTGTGTTTGTGTGTGCGCGTGTGTGTGTGTGTGAAAGAAAGAGCACGCAGGTGTGGACTGGTGAGTTGTTTTATCTGGCGCCGGTTCGTAGACGGGGGGAAAGTGCCGGAATAGGCATGTGCACAAGCTCACACTGATTTGCAGTGTGTGCAAATCCCCCTCCGCCCCCAACCACACACACACACACACACACACACATACACACAGACACACACACACATGTACACACACACACACACACACACACACACACACACAAACACACACACACACACATAAAGCCTCACTTAGAGATACACAGAAACCTTTCACCCACTCACACACACACACACGCGCGTTCACTGTTGTCAACGACTCCATCTAAGATATAGCATGTTTACAGTGTGTATGTGTATGCACGGTACACTGCACACACACACACACACCCACTGATGCACACTGATGTTGACAACTCTATCTGAGAGCCATTCAATGCATCTCATTGGGTCATTCGTCTTATCGGGAGGGTTGTTGACGTGCTTCGGCAAGCCATAAATATCCAGTAGGCACAGTGTGAAGGTCGACTCAATTGTATGGGCTTGGGGTCTTGAGATCGGCCCGATTTCCTCCCTGGCAGCGACAACATAAATGCATGCGTATCTGATGATGCAAGTAAATGGTGAATGGATTGCATTTATATCGCACTTTTGTCAAAAGCACTTCATTGACTACACAATATTGCCTCACACACACACCCATTCATACACCCGACGGCGGTGTCAACCATGCAAGGCAACAACAGCCAGCTCATCTGGAGCATTTGGGGTCAGATGTTGACCTCCTGAGCCACTGCCACCCCCAAGTATACTACTCTTCTTCTCCTTCTTCTGTGGGTTCATTAGGCGGTTCACAAACCAAGTAGGTGCGTAGCGCCACCTACTGTATCGGAATGTGTAGATACACGTAGTGTACTCGGATACAAAACATTAAATAAGTGAAAGCTGAGGGGAGGGGATTGGAGCGGGGGGGGCGGGGTAATCATACTCAGGCACAGTGTGAAGAAATCATACCTATTATGAAAATGCCCTTAGAGATCTGACCTAAATGAGTCAGGATTGATTTAGGGGGAAAAACACCTTCCAGTCTCCCAGACTCCCCAAAACCACCATTGACCAGAGAAACAGAGAGTGTGTGTGTGTGTGTGTGTGCGTGCGCGCGCGCGTGTGTAGTGTGTGTGTGTGTGTGTGTGTGTGTGTGATGATCCCAGATCATCACACACATTGAGTCCAGTCTTGTTTTGCTAGTGGCTGTTGATGCTGCTTCTCTTGTTATGTGTGCTGCTGGTTGAAATCCCTGCCGGCCCCAAGGGTCCAACTCTCATTCTCTTTGTGGTTGTCGAGTGTTTTTGGTGTCATCTCTATATCGCCAAATCTCTCTGTATGCGCTTGAATCCACCTCTCCAGTATTCACTCTTGTCTCTCTTCTAATCATCAAACCTGTGATGTGTCTGCATTTCATTGGCTCAGTTCTGTTGTGCAGGGGTCTGCAGCTCTCCGCTTTTCCGGCATTCCCTGTAGCAACACCGAAGGCACGAGGCTGCCATCCCATCCTGTGTCCTGTCCGTTCCCATTCAGCTCATATCTACAGTACATGCTAAAACATAGTCAACTGACAGCGCTAATGTAATGTTTTATTGTTATTCAGGCCTGATGGTGGGAAACGCTGGAGTGGGCATAAGATATCGCCCACTATAATATGTCCCTACTTGTCCTATTGTGGTCTATTTTCCTACAGTGGGAATTGTATTACTTTGCATTGTATTCATCCTACTACTTGTGAGTTAGGCAGGTCTGCGGCCCTTGTTAAGGAGTCAGCCACCGTGGGGACTTCCCCTCGTTGAGAGTTCCAGGAGATTGTTAGTAATGTCCTGCCGGACAATAAAGAGCTGGCCTGGCACTTTACGATGCACTGCACCTTTAACATTGTAGTGCTCTCAGCACTTTGGAGCGTAACCATTTGCTTTTAATTGTTCATCGTGGTATGATTATCTATTTCTGGCAGAGACCTGCTGAATAGGAGATTTAGACTGTGCCGCTCCCAGTGTGCTGTGGTGTGTTTTTCTAAAGGTTCTTTTACTACTAAGCAGCGGGGATTCTCATGTGCAGTTAAGTGTATTATAATCTCTGGCTGCCAAACTGATTAGAAATGGGACCGACCCTGTGCTGTGGTGCACCAAGACACTGGACAGCTCTGTGGACACACTCTGACAAGTGGAATACAAAATGGACAAAAAATTAGAAAGAGAGAGAATGAGAGAGAGAGAGAAACAGACAACCCCTGTCTTATTTCCATGTACCTGCCAAGAGTAGTCAATCCCTTGCCTCGCCACACACACACACACACACACACACACACACACACACACACACACACATAGACACCACACACGTACGCATGCATGCACACACACACACATATACACACACACACACACACACACACACACACACACACACACACACACACACACACACACACACTTATGCACATAGACACACACACACACACACACACTTATGCACACCCACACACACACACACACACACACACACACTTGTGCACATACACACACGCACACACTTATGCACACACACACACACACAAATAAACTTTTACACACACTTCTCCTTGCACATTCAGCAACTACGCATACATTTGGGCACTTAGTTGGACGTGGGAGGGGAAATGTTCTTTTTGTTTTCATAACTGCACCCCCCATTTCCTATAAAGTGCTTCCTCGTCCATCCGTCTTATCTGATAGCACCCTCTGTGATTTGGAAAGGTCAGAAGTCTATTACAACTGTTCTCTCTCTCTCTCTCGCTCTCTCTCTCTCTCTCTCTCGCAGTATAAAACATAAAAAAATATGAAAAAATATAGAATGAAATAATATAGAATAAGGTGACTACAGACCAAGTATGTCTGCATGTATGTTTGTCATAAGCATGTGTGTATGCGTGCCCTGGTGAGGTTCAGAGTCCTGATGGCCTGCGGGAAGAAACTCTATTTTAGTCTCTCTGTTCTAGCAGCGTGACTGCGGAGGCGCTTGCCTGACCGCAGAATTTGGAACAGGTTGTTGTTGGGGTGGTGAGGATCCTTCATGATCCTGCAGGCTCTGGTTGGACACCTCCTGGAGTACAGGTCCTGCAGGGTGGGGAGTGTAGTGCCAATAGTGCGCTCAGCCGAACGGACCACCCTCTGCAGAGCCCTCCTGTCCTGAGAGGAGCTGTTGCCGAACCAGGCAGTGATGCTTCCTGTCAGGATGCTCTCCACCGCACCAGCGTAGAAGGTCTGAAGGATCCTCCGGGAGACTCGGAATTTCCTCAGCTGCCTGAGGTGGTAGAGGCGCTGCTTCGCCTTCCTCACCAGAGTGTCAATGTGTGTGGTCCAAGTCCAATCCTCTACAATGTGGACTCCCAGGTACCTGAAGCTGCTCACCTTCTCCACAGCAGTCCCATTAATCCCCAGTGGTGTGTAAGTCCTCTGATGTTGTTGTGTCCTAAAGTCCACAATCAGCTCCTTAGTTTTGGAGTCATTCAGCATGAGACTCAGACTCACACACTTTACAGCAAGAATGAAGAACTACAGCAAGAATGAAAAGACAATTAAAATGTGGACAGAGAGATAAGATGATGTGAAAACATTATAGAAGAGTTTAGACATTACAGTAATCACAAATTTGTTGAGATGAGGTTTGACTAGTCTCACAATCATACTGAGATTATATTAGATTAATCATACTAGATTAAAATCAAAAGTTTTCCCATAGCCTGTGGGAAGACAAGTAAAAGCCGAAAAGACGATTCGTGGCCACAAGTTTCAGTCAACACGGCGCAGTCTGCCTGGTTTCTCGACTCCGGATGTAAAGATTCTTTTTCCAAACCCTTGAATATACCGACAGGTTTCCAACTGCTACTGGGTACATGCAGCGCAACAAGCTGTGTGTAGACTGTGGCACCAGACACTTTGTGGTGCAGTATTCTGCATGGCAGGGGTCTCGACCGGCTCCAGGGAGGGAACATCCTCATCCTATAGAGCCAGCAACGTGAAGGACACTCAAGAATTAATTCAATTTCTGAACCAACGACACCATCCCCCGCCCCCCCGCCACAAAGTATTAAAAAGTAGCCGCCTTTTTCTGTCTGAAAGAAAACATTTTGGCGGACACAACCGCCACTGCACTGCATTCAGATGTAAATCAGCAGAATGTAAATGAACTGCCAATTTTTCTTTTTTTTCTCTTTGCTTTGGAGGTTAATGGCAGTGTTGGCGGGCCTCTTGCGTAATCAGGCGGCCGTGACACCCACAAGCACAATCAGGGACGGGGGGCGACCAAGCCTCTTCCTCACATCAGCGCCTGGAGTCTTCCTCAAATCAGCGGGGGCGTGCACGTGCGCTGAATAAAAGTGCACGTCCGATCCCTCTCTTGGTCGGGGGGGGGGGCAAGCTAGTGGCCTTGGACACTCTATGACCTCACTGTAAACACATCTCTGGTCCCCCAAGCAAAGCACAGATGCTGCAATGTTGTTGTTTCAGTATCTGAAGCATGACCTGCCAATTTACTTTTTTTATGTGTCTAGGAATATGAGTCGGGAATGGGAGTAGCACTCACATTGTGTTGGATTGCACTTACACCGATCGTCATCGTAATACAGCACTCTCCAAAAACATTTGCATAGTTCCGCTAATATGCTTCCCTGAAATGGGGTACCTCCAGCCATCAAGTGTAAAGAGCAGAGTGATGATCAAAGTTAAGCTATTACATTAATAAATCCTATCTCAGTGGTGACTCAGTATTTTGTTCCTTAATAGGTTTCATAGACAGTGCTAAGTGCCATTAATAAATGTCAAGACGTACAAACATGCAGGTTAGTGCTAGGATTATCGGAGAAGGGTGTGTGTGTGTGTGTGGGGGGGGTTATGTAGAGTCCAGGTGAACTCTGAACAGGTGGGTCTTGAGTCTCTTGTTAAGGAGGGGGGTTATGTAGAGTCCAGGTGAACTCTGAACAGGTGGGTCTTGAGTCTCTTGTTAAGGAGGGGGGTTATGTAGAGTCCAGGTGAACTCTGAACAGGTGGGTCTTGAGTCTCTTGTTAAGGAGGGGGGTTATGTAGAGTCCAGGTGAACTCTGAACAGGTGGGTCTTGAGTCTCTTGTTAAGGAGGGGGGTTATGTAGAGTCCAGGTGAACTCTGAACAGGTGGGTCTTGAGTCTCTTGTTAAGGAGGGGGGTTATGTAGAGTCCAGGTGAACTCTGAACAGGTGGGTCTTGAGTCTCTTGTTAAGGAGGGGGGTTATGTAGAGTCCAGGTGAACTCTGAACAGGTGGGTCTTGAGTCTCTTGTTAAGGAGGGGGGTTATGTAGAGTCCAGGTGAACTCTGAACAGGTGGGTCTTGAGTCTCTTGTTAAGGAGGGGGGTTATGCAGAGTCCAGGTGAACTCTGAACAGGTGGGTCTTGAGTCTCTTGTTAAGGAGGGGGGTTATGTAGAGTCCAGGTGAACTCTGAACAGGTGGGTCTTGAGTCTCTTGTTAAGGAGGGGGGTTATGTAGAGTCCAGGTGAACTCTGAACAGGTGGGTCTTGAGTCTCTTGCGGAAGCTGGCGAGCGACTCGGCCGTCCTGACATGAGCCGGGAGCTCATTCCACCACTGCGGAGCCAGAACTGTGAAGAGTTGGGACTTGGAAGAGCGATGCGGAGTGGAGCGGAGTGCTCGGGCTGGGGCGTAGGGTCTGACTAACGTTTGGAGGTAGGTAGGGGCGGTTCCGTTCCGGGGTTACATGGGAGAATTTAGGTAGGTTGAACACGAGGCGTGCTGCTGCGTTCTGGATGCGTTGTAAGGGCTTGATTGTTGAGGCGGGGAGTCCAGCCAGGAGAGAGTTGCAGTAGTCGAGACGAGTGATGACGAGCGCTTGGACCAGGATCTGCGCTGCTTCACGTGTGAGGAAGGGCCGGATCTTGCGGATGTTGTAGAGAGCAATTCTACAAGATCGGGCCACAGAGGTAATGTTGGCGTTGCAGGACAGCTGGTCATCCAGTACCACGCCAAGGTTCCTTGCCGTGGGTGCACTTCGATGTCCTCGATGGTGACAAGTAGGTCCATCTGAGGGCAGTCTTTACCCGGTATGAAGAGAAGCTCAGTCTTGTCGAGGTTGAGCTTCAGGTGGTTGGCGGTCGTCCATCTGCTGATGTCGGCCAGGCATTTTGAGATGCGTGTTGCGATGTGGGTGTCTGAGGGGGGGAAGGAAAGAAACAGTTGGGTGTCATCAGCATAGCAGTGGTAGGAGAAGGTAGGCCTCTGATACTGCGAGCAGGGCCGTCTCCGTGGAGTGGTAGATGTTTGGTGGTAATGGTAGATGTTGGTAGTGGTATGATTACATAAAACGACGTTTGAGCTAGCAAGCTATAATACTGCTAAGTTCATGTCTGTTACCATGACCTGCCTCAGTATGATAGACACACAGATATCAAATCACACACACACACACACACACACACACACACACACACAACACACACACACACACACAAACACATACACACACACATACACACTACACATACACACACATACACACTCACACACACTTGCTGCCCAGTCCCAGCAGGCAGTGTCCTCTCAATAACCTTATTAGTGTGTACACACACACACACACACACACACACACACACACACACACACACACACACACACACACACACACAACACACACACACACACACACACACACACACACACACACACACACACACACACACACAAACACACACACACACACACACACACACACACACACACACACACACACACACACACACACACACACACACACACACACACACACACAGTCCAGCCTAAGCATTGTCCTCTCCATAACCTCATCAGCATGCTAAAGAAGAGTCTCCATTATCCCGATGCTGGCACTGAGTCAAAGAGGAAGAGGTGTGTGTGTGTGTGTGTGTGTATATGTGTGTGTCACTGTGTGTATATGTGTGTGTGTGTGTGTGTGTGTGTTGGGCACACTCACTCTCCCTCCCTGCCCTGTCCTGTCTCAGGTGCAGTAGAGGACACTCCACTCGCCCCTCCAACCCGGGTCATTTAATTACACTGATTGGACACCTGTGGGTCTTATATATATTACAGGGACAGCCTTCCTCCCCCACCCCCACCACCACCACCAGCACCCCCACCACCAGCAACCCCACCACCAGCACCCCCACCTCTCCTCTGTGGCCCTTGGAGTGGCTGGGAAGGCTGGGGGTCCCGCTGGCTTGATTGGCCTGGGGGTCTTGGAGCTGGGAGGAGGGAGGTGGGAAGGCAATCGATGGGCGAGACACACTCGATGGCTACTGGGCTTCTAGCATGTTCTCTCGAAGACTAATTATAGGATTGATTTCATTTGGATTGTAGTGCTTGGGTAATATACACAAGTACATGCATTGAATATAAATTAACATTCATATACATTCATATTTAAATTTTTTCATTTTTACTTTCCTCAAGCGGATTTTGCGACTGCCAGGTCGACCCTATAAATAAGAAATAGTTTTTAATGCCTGAATAAATAAAGCTTAAATAAAAAATGTGTATGTACTGTATGTTCATTGCACATACACATACTGGAGTGGCATGGAATAATGGTAATGGGATTAATGGTGAGCGATGTTCCCTTGTAATGACTCCATATCTTATCTATATTTAGAAGCTCTTATTGAATGTTGTCATGGCCACTGGTCCACGCTATGCACATTATTTAAGATTATTTTAAAACGTGCGACTCTGTGACCATATCAGGAAATGTACAACCCTCTATCGGCTGACCAATGTAAGTCAACAAGCCCTTTGGGGGGGGGTGACCTCCCTTCAAGGTGCATCATGGGTAATGTAGTTATTTGTTTGTGTGCATACAGAAGCGATGGAGATGGACGGGGGATCAGTTAGGGTTAGGGATTTATTCCATTAGGACGGCTCCCCGTAAGGTCACCCCGTGCCTCGTCCCTCGAATCGATTGGCTGCTCCGAAACGCGGTGGCGGCGGCGGCGGTGGTGGTGGTGGCGGCGGCGGCGCAAATTTCTAATTAAAAGGGCGAGCCCCCTTTTCCGCCTATAAGTGTCGCCCCACTAAATTAAAGGGTGGACTGGTGGGGTCTACATCCTGTCACATTGGCCCGGTGGCAGAATGTACTTGTACTGCACGCACGGCTTAAACACAGCCCAGCACAACACAGAGCTTTCACATTGTAAAATAACAGCAAGGCGCTGTTGCCGCTGCTGTGTAGCATAGCAACGCTCCCTTACTCTCTCTCTTTCTTTCTTTCTCTCTCTCTCTCTCTCTCTCTCTCTCTCTCTCTCTCTCTCTCTTTCTCTTTCTTTCTGTGCCTTTCTCGTCTCTTTTGTGTTGGTTTCAAGCACTCGTGCACACTCCAGCCCGTGGTATGGTGTACTCGCTATTCATAACGCCATGCGAAGTGAAAGGACGCGCAAATATACGGCCTCCTTCAAACCGCATCATATAGCCACGCTTCCCGCCGCGTCGTCGCACGTGTACACATATATAGTGTAGTGTTGCTTTTTTAATCCACTAGTGCCTCACATGGCCACCAAATCTTTGTAGTTTCTCTCTCTTCTACTTCTTCCTCTCCGTGCCATTATTTCTTTTTCTGTGCGTGGTGCGTTGTGCGTTTTATTCTTCCTTGCCGTTGTGCGCGTCGATATTTATATTTAAATGGATGTCTCTCCTCTCATATTCACGGAGGAACTACGAATATAGGAACATATTGTAGCGTCGTGATGAGACGCTGCAGAGGCCATGATGCCATCTGTGTCCGTGCGTTAATATAACTGCTGGTGTGACGAAATGTCAATTGTGTTTCACGT
>PIJE02002932.1:0-10914 GCA_002895965.2 Coryphaenoides rupestris | reverse complement strand
TGTCCCTCTATCCCTCCTCTCTGTGTTTGTGTATATGCGGTGGTAATCAAGCAGGATATTATGCCGGACATGAAGCGACCACCCGTACAATTAAAGCGCTCTTCGGTCCGAGGTGAACGTCGTTAGAGGGCTGAACTGGATGTGAACCGGCCATTACCGGGAGGGGTGGGGAGCAGCAGAGTCTATTAACAGCCCTTATTGAGTTGAACAACCCAATTTCAGAGCATGCCTGCCTGTCTGATCGCGTCCGCCTCCATTTTCCATTCAACGGTCCCATTCTCGTTCCTATATTAATTCGTAGAAGGCTGCATAAAAACACCAAACCAAAAGCCTGAAATGAATGTGTGGATGGCTGTTATTATGGGAGTACAGTTTTCCTGGTATTGTATTGCTTCCACTCAGGCACTCAGGGGGAGCCATGGACATGTCAGTCAGGGCTCTGTGTTCACCATGTTGCTAGGTCTCCTGAGTATTGCCTGTTAAGCCAGAGGACTTTGGAATTTGCCAGGCAAACAGCCTGACAAACCCAGACCGAGACCGGGACAGAGACCGAGACCTAGCTATCCATCCGTCGTCTCTACTCGGTTCTCGGTGCAGGGTCTGGAGCTGCCTGCCCACGGGCGTACGGAGGGCAGAGGATCACAACCACAATGGGATCACAAGTGCATAGCAGCGTCCCTCACACCACCACAGCAATAGCGGGCGGAGGCCCCGGCAGCCCAGAGCATAGGTTCCACAGCCCCGTGTCTCTCCGATGCTCATCCTCACTACTGTAGTGTCTTTGGGCAAGAGGAGCTGAACCTGTGCCTCTACCACGCGGCGATCCGCGTGCGCGTGCATTTCAGCCGTCATGCATCCCTTCAGGTTCAGGGGCTACAATTAATCGAAAATCCGGGAAGAAGTGAGAGGAGAAAAAGGGAAGCCTATCACACTGTGACCAAAATTATAATCAAGAAAATAGTCAAGTAACCATCAGAAACGTTTTCTCTTTTTTTAGGCCCGGGCCGATATATAATGGTTACCCTGGGAAGATGGCTCATTTAATGAGGCAGGCACGGGGAACAAACAACTTAAGTAAGGGGCTGCGGAAAATGGAGGCTGGCGTGATTGCCGCGGCTATTACTGTGATCAAGATTCACCCGGGGGACAGACGCCCAGACAAGGCACCTCTTAGCGAGCCGCATTTTCCAGCTGGGCGACTGACTCGGCCACCTCCGCCGGGACTCGCCAGCAAATTGGCGTCTCTACCTTTATAGTTCCTTTTTCAACGTTTTTCCCGCTCTTTCTCTTTTTCTCTTTTTCTTTGTGGTCACGCAGTCTCGAAGTCTCGTACACGGACCCCCGCCTCCACGAGCTCTCCCGCTAGGGGGGCTCTGTCACCGTGGCTAAATATTCACCGGCGCGCGTGCATCTGTGTGTGTGTGTGTGTGTGTGTGTGTGTGTGTGTGTGTGTGTGTGTGTGTGTCTGTGTGTGTGTGTGTGTGTGTGTGTGTGTGTGTGTGTGTGTGTGTGTGTGTGTGTGTGTGTGTGTGTGTGTGTGTGTGTGTGTGTGTGTGTGTGTGTGTGTGTGTGTGTGTGTGTGTGTGTGTGTGTGTGTTTGTGTGTATGTGTGTGTGCATGTATTGAGAGTCTCGCCCCCTCACCACCTCACCACCCTCACCCACCTCAGCCAGCCAGCCTCCCCCTGTATCAGATGGAAGCCGCGCACACGGGCACATATGCTCGCCAGGAAAATCGGTGGCGTGCGATGACAGGTGGTCGCCCAATCAATTTGCATAATTATGGATGTAGTGTGAGCGCGGGCCGCTGGCACACACACACACACACACACACACACACACACACACACACACACACACACACACACACACACACAGACACACACACAAGCACATCCATCTGGCCCTTATTTATATTTATACAGTTCTATATAGAAACACCACACAGCACACTGCCTGCGCGTTACTTACCGATGCGGCTCGGCCTTCTACACTCCAGTGGGAGTCCTCCGCTATACCACCACCGCTTTAACTGATACTCTGTTTTGTATTACACACACACACACACACACAACACACACACACACACACACAATAAATGCAGTACTCCCTGCAGACTGGACCTGTTTAGGTGAATGGGAATCAAAGCCCAAAGCGCTTACACTTGAAGTATTGATTAATGTGGCGACTGCAAGACTAAGCGATATTTAATGTGGAATGTTTCAATTTTTTTTTCCTTTTTTGCTTTTCGTATGCTTGTGTTTACCCGAGCTGAACTGCTCCCAACCCAGCATACTTAATGCAAACCTATCTTATGTTCTCTCTCTCTCTCTCTCTCTCTGTCTGTCTCTCTATCTCCCTTTCTCTCTCTCTCTCTCTCATGGTGTATTACATTGCATTTTATAGGGAGTCAAGCCAAGTCAAACATCTCACAGTTCCGCCGTGTCGTGTTTCGTTCGAGAGCGCCGGGGGATTTCGTATTTTTCGACCGGGAAAAACAAAACCACTTGTTGGTCGCTGCACACGTCTCGGCTCGACGTCGACTCCTGCAGTCGTATTGGGGGAGGGTGGGGGGGGGGGGGGACGGGGGACTGTCATGGTGGTTATGGCCAGAACTGACAGAACGCTTGTAAATTATAGCCGGTTCCCCCCCCCCCCCCCCCCCCCCCCCCCCAAAGAGAACACATGTCAAAATGTGCCAGCAGGGTGGAAACGCACCAGAGCCTGATAGCATTGGGGGGGGGTGGGTATATGGGGGGGGGGGTATATGGGGGGGGGGGGCGGGGGCGGCGGGAGAAAAGGCGGTAAACGTGCCGGGAGATTGCAGTGGGATTTGCCACAAATAAATAACTCTCTCCATGTCCCCTCTCTCTCTCTCTCTCTCTCTCTCTCTCTCTCTCTGTCGATCTCTCTCTTTCCCGCTCTCACTCTCTTTTCCACCCCAACCCCAATTTTCATCTCTCACTCGTTCGTTCCCCCACACTCTACTTTGTGTCCCCCCACCCCCCCCCCCCTCCTCACCAGCCCACCCACCCAACCCACCCACCCAACCCACTCCTATCATCCTATCACTATTATGCTCCTCAACTCCAAGGGGAGGCGGGAGGGGGGGGGGGGGGGTCTCAGTACCGGGGCCTGCTGCTCTGATATCTGTCTCTGCTGTGTTTTCATTGGCTATATTTATTAGCCGTATCAGTCATTTTTTGCACCGTGGGATTATTGATTCATGGACTACTTTTAACAACCTCCATTTTTTTTTAAACAGTACCTTGTTTATGTATCGTGAAGGTACTTTATACTGGCTGTTTTATTGTGTGTATTACACATTTTTACTGTGTGTATTTAAATCTATGTTGTATTGAGCTACTGGCTGTCTACATTTGGATACTGAAGTGTTTTTCGCTCTCTCTGTCTCTCTCTCTGTCTCTCTCTCTCTCTCTCTCTCTCTCTCTCTCTCTCTCTCTCTCTCTCTCTCTCTCTCTCTCTCTCCCCGTCCACACGCAGACATGCCGCTGCACGTGCGTCGCAGCAGTGACCCCTCGCTGGCGGCCCTGGCCCCCGGCTCCGAGGCTCAGGCGGGGGGCCCCGAGGAGCCGTCCAGGAAGAACCCGGCCCGCTGGTCCACCACCACGGGCTTCAGCAAGTACGGCCACAAGCCCGGGCCCCCCGGAGCCGCCGCGGCGGGGGCCGGGGGAGGCGGCACCAGCAGCCTGGAGCGCAAGGTAATGCTGGGTGAACAACGTCCAACTACAGACGTGTCTGAGCTCAGGAAGTGATGATATCATTTGAGTTTTATTTTGAATTGGTATCTTTTAATTTTGTATTCCTGTTCGTTTATTTTTGCTTTGACACCAAAATATCCAATTGGTGAAGAACACCTTGTCCCATCTCATCCATGTGACTTTAACAATATTAATGAGTGAATGCCACAATCACCAAGCATTTGTCTTTCTTGACTTGTGTTATCTCTTAGCATTCCCATCACTCATACTCACTTTTTATCTTATCACTGAAGCTACTCGCCTTTTAAACCGACGTGCACAAAATAATGTGCACGCAGTCCTCAGCACATCACACACACACACACACACACACACACACACACACACACACACACACACACAAACACAAAGAGGTACACACACACACACACACACACACACACACACACACACACACACACACACGCAGGAGCTATTTTTTCTTCCATATTGCTGACGCTCGCACCGGTACAGCGTCATAAAAAAACCGTCCGCGCCGTGTCGGAGTCCAAACCCCCCCGCGGCCTCTTCTTCATCTTCCTTTATGTCTCCTCTTCGTCTCTCTTAACATCTTATATATCGCCCGTCATCACTTTGTTCTTCCCTTCCCATCCGTTCTCCCGAGTCGAGAACAGAGAGAACTTTGACTCTCAGCTGTCCTGCCTTCCGATGTATCCAGGGGTGCCGTCGACACTAACTTTTATATCTTCCACTAGTTATAACAGCCCCCCCCACCCTCCTCCTCCTTCGGTTACAGCCAAAGATGTGCCTCTTTACTTTCATTTTTCTTTTTAAAGCTGCCTTTGTTCTGATATCATTACTCTGAGGCTGTCTCGAGAAGCTGATAAGAACCCACTCATCCGCCAAAAAAAACGAAAAGAAAAAAGAGTCCGTGTTCACACGCCGGCTCCAGGTGAGCTAGGAACGCAATTACCCTCTCAAGATGGCCGCCACTCTCAGAGGTTTGGCGGCCCGGCGTCGATAGACCCAAGCATCATTCCCTCAGACTCTGCAGAGGTGACCGTCAGAGTCGAGAGGAGGAGAGAGCTCCTAAAGCATCACTTGTAAAACATTTTTATCGCGTGTTTAAAATATATATATTTCTTGAAAGAAAAACACTTTTGGTGTCACAGTTCCGATCTTGTGAATGTAAACGGCCTCTCAGACCTTCATGGTAAACTGTGCAAACGCGGCTCGGAGTGGAATGGAAATTAAAGTGGGAACGAAATAAGTTATTCATTCGGAGAAATTCTACTCGTGTTGGAAAACTGAAATACGCAAGCAATGGAAATGCTGTTACAGTCTTACTCGTAATGTAATTCTGTAGATTAAAACTGTATATGTTGAAAAATCACACCTGTATAGTCTGCCATGCGGTCTGCATTTGGATCATATATTTCAAACTGGCAGTCATTTTCTATTTGTAGCCGTGCGTGTGATCCGTCACTGTTCCCCGAGTCTGCTCCTCACTGCTCTTTCTTCAAGCCTCCAGCTGCCCTCCGTTCTCTGGTCTGTCTACGGTCTATTTTCTGCCGCGTGACACATGTTCAGCACATTAGGCCGCACTTTTAAATCATACATTGCCTATGAAGAACATCACTGGAAGCATTCATCGCCGACAGGTCCGGTCGTGCCAGCAGAACCCGCAGGACCGAGCCACATGCGTTTGAGACGGACTGGACCGACCCACCCCCCCCCAACCCCCCAACCCCCGTGAATAGAAAGTCCAGGGACATTTTTTTGTTCCCGCCGTCACACATTTGGACCTCGTTCCGCTCTTTTGTGTTCTCGTCTGCTGCTCCTCCGAGTCCAGTAAAGGGTTCCGGGCCCGAGTCAGGTTCGGTTCTGCTTCTTGATATATGGGGCCGAAAATACCCCTACCGCAACCGCCCCCCCCCCCCCAAACCTGTGTCATCATCCCGGGGTGTAGGAACATCTCGTGAGTGTGACCGGTGCGGCGCCCGATCTCTTTACAATACCTCGCTGTGCACTCTGCCCCCTGCTCCCTGCCTAGTGAACCCCCTTTTTGGGCTCAATGGGATAAACAGGACTTGCACGCGGGGCATTGTTCCATTGACTTCTGCTACCTCAGTGCACACTTTGCAACACAACCCTGCTACGGTTTAGTGTTCCGTCTCCGCTTTAGTTTTTTTTTTAGTTTTTAGTTTTTTATGATCGGTTTGGTGTCTGGGTGGCCCCGGCGACCGGTGCCGTGATGGTTATCGGGGATGAGGGGGCCAGGGGTGGGGGGGGGTTGGGTGGCCCAGCCAGATCGGTAGATCTTGTGTAAGCCGTGCTCCGGGTGTTTTATGGCGGCGGCTGCAGTCTGCGGCTCTTCCTCGAAGGGCCCGTCACGCCGCGTTAAAGTTTATGGCGAAAGGCCCCCCCGGATTGTTTTACCGTCTCTCGCTTAAGCGTCTCCCGGGATCCACTGCTTTTTACTTGACTCGTGTTTCTTACGATTGCAACCATTTCATAATATGTATAATCTCTCACTCTCTTTCTTTCTCTCTTATGTGCACACTTAGCCCTTAGAAGAGGCTAAACACAAAGAGTTCCGCATCCACCTCTGGTCTAAATCCAATGCTATTAGTAGCAACACAGTGGTATTTAATAGCCCTTAAGTACATACTACTAATGTGAGGCAGCTCACCTTCCAATACACGCCAAATATATGTTCCCTGCTCAGTATTCTAGAAGCCAGCAGTTCCAGTTAGCGGCATGAATGCAATGTCAATTACCGCTTAAAGAACACCCTCCAGTTGAATTGTAAGCCCTTAAAAATTTAGTTGAATCACAATTTAATTCATATGGTTTTTGCTTAAAGGAGCTGAACCCTTGGCTCTTATATAACTGTTTTATATAACTGATATTCAGCACAGGATTTTCTCTTTTTGATAATTTTAAAAACTGGGGACTGCTTCTGGGGTCACGGGTGTGACACAAAACCATCCACTTCCACGGCAGCTTAACTTAACCATCCACACGACAAGCGCTGTTTTACACAAGCTGGACGGCGGCCGCCAGTCTCCTCTCCGTGGCCTTGATAGACCAGCTGCAAAAACTTCTCAAGCTATCGACGCACAGACGACACAACCGACAACCGACAAGTCATTGACCCTTAAGGAGACACACGGCCGACAGGGATAACCAACAGAAGTACATCACAGAGGAAGTAACTGAACTCTGACCAACGTCGAAACAGAACACACACAGAAGGCCGCAAACCTCTGGTATAAGTAGCAGCAGGTTTAAACAAGCTTTGTTCCACCAACAACTATGTTCAAGCGATGTTTCTGTTTCTAGTTTTGAAAGGGCACTTCTTGAAATGGCGTTTGTGTGCTTTGTAAATGGAAAAGCAAGATTGATTGCATTTCTATATCGCTTTTATCCAAAGTGCTTTACAGTATTGCCTCACATTCACCCATTCATACACCGACGGCGGTGCCAACCATGCAAGGTAACAACCAACACGTCAGGAGCAGTTAGGGTTAGGTGGTGTCTTGCTCAGGGACACCTCAACACTTAGACGCTAGACGGAGCCCGGGGATCGAGACAACCGCTCTTACCTCCTGAGCGACTGCTGCTTTTGCCCCTTTTCCACCGTCACGGTACGGCGCGGTACGGCACGGTACGGCGCGGTATTTGCGTGTTTCCACTAGCACGTAGTACCTGATATCAGGTACTATTTGGTATCACATCTGGCCCTGGTTCCAAGCCAGCCGAAGCGGTACTATTACGTGACGTCAGCCGACTGCCTTCCACTGATTGGCCGACGAGTGTCGTCACTGGGAGCGTCATAAGCGGGCGACGACCGACCAGACATAAATAAACACGAGACTCGACCACACCACTTTTTAAAAAAACCTGACCTGACTTTTAAAAATGAGCTCACAAAAAAAACCACGCCCATGGTCGGTCGAGGAGGTCCAGACGTTCCTCTCTTTGGTGGCCGAAGAGAGGATACAGCGGGAGCTCGACGGCACAACCCGGAACGAAAAAGTATTTAAAGAAGTCGCCCAGCTGATGGCCAATCATGGTACCACCGTACCTCCAGCAATGCCGGGATAAGCTCAAAAAAATGAAGAGCGATTACCGGGCCATAAAAAGACCACAACGGTCGAAGTGGGGCAAATCGCCGGGCCTGGAGATGGTTCGATCAAATGGAATATATTCAAGAGAGAGAGAAATGTTGTTTGGAATTTCAAAATAAAATACCTCTTGAGTTAATAAAAAAATAAATAAGTGCTCTTTGGCAAGCAGAACGACGTATCAAGGGTTGAACTTCCTACGGTGGGTCTGAGGACGAGGACTTTGGCAGAAGGTTGTAGCTAAGCTTGTTGTCCTGAAGGGGAACCTGACCAGTGCAAAACAAGTTATTTTTTGTTATTTTATTTTTATCATCCTTTTTGGAATGGAGGCACAGACTCTAATGTTGTTGTTGTTGTACTTGTTGCTTTTGGTTGTTTACTAAATGCATTCTTGAGGGTTGTATTCTTGAGGCATGATGGATGGAACAACTTGGCGATTGGAGGTTATTACTTAATATTGTGATGGGTGGTTCTTAAGGAAATTGAGGTTTTTATCAAACTCTGACTGATGTCAGTTAAAAAATGATAACGCAAGAAAAAAATAAAACCTGTTGAACCATCAATTTGTAGTTTTCTCGTATATACCTTCTGTTGATTTTGTTGTGTGATCGGAGATATATTGTTACTTCTGATAAAAAGGTCAGGTCGTATTCGTATTGACGATATAGGAAGAGCAAACATTTAGCCACAAAATGTAACATCTGACAGCCACGCACTTCTTTCATGTTTTATCAAACATGTGAAGAACACGGATTACAGCCAAGGCTTAATAATGAGCTGTTCTGTAGGGAGGATCATGGTTCAGCTATTGACTCCTCGTGTTGTCATGGAGTTGAAGTTTCATCAAGTTTCCGTTTTTTTTTATTACTGTGATAATGTGTTTTTTCTTGTTGGAAACTGTACTTTTAGTTGTCTCTAGTGTATCTTGTTAAGCACTGCTTGAACCCCCGCATCTGTGTGATAATAATAAAGGCTTTGATGTCCTTAAGAAATGGTCTGTTCTGGTTTCTATATGCATTGTCATACTAAATACATACTGTAAACTGGTTTGGGTTTATGTTAAAGCATTTTATTTGTTGTGTTGTTGTTGTTCTGGTCTTCCGGTTTTGTGCGTGGCTTGGCGCGGTGTAAATGACGTCACGGCAGTTCGCGCAGCCGTGTTATGACGACCCCGCCCACGTCGAGGAGGTACTATATGGTACTCAGTTGTAATGGAAACAGACCCGAAAAGTACCATGCCGTGCCGTAACGCGCCGTATCGCGCCGTACAGTGACGGTGGAAAAGGGGCATAAGTCTCTTCTGTTTTAATTCACTTTGTCTTCCTCTCTCCTCTCTCCTTCTCCTCCCACCCCACCCTCCTCCGTAGGGGCGGGGGGCTCATGCCTACAGGAGTCTGCCGCGGGACTCCACCAGCTGGGCGGCCCAGTTCCAGAGAGAGACCACCCGCTCGTCCCTCAGCGCCAACCATCCCATGGTGGACCGCTGGCTGGACCGCCAGGAGCAGGTTAGGGTTCTGGACGCTGCACACAGCCACCATGCGGCTTGCGGGGGGGATGCAACGCGGAAGAGTCCATCCTGTATCTTGGCTGACATAAATGATGATAAACGATTGTTGATATGTATCTTCGGGGATGTATATACATATCTATATATATATATATATATCTTTTTTTGTATCCAGCTGGTGGTGCTAGATGCTGAGTCAGGACAATGGCAGCGCACTTCTAGATTATTATATGGTACATTTTCTATGATCTTCTGGTAGCTCCACATGGTTAATGCTAGTGTATACAGGGGCCTAGCTGTATACACAGACATTCGTCTTTCTATATATATGCCATTTCCGGCTCTTTATGTCTGCGGCGATGTCTGTCCCGACCACCTGACTGAGGTCACCGGTGAGTGTCAAGGCCTGGATCACACTGTGGCACCCTACTGTCAGCAACCCATAGCTGTCTGTCTGTCTCTCCTCCTCCGTCTGACTCACTCAGACACTAGAGATAGAATGATACAATAGAAACTAGAGAGAGAGAGAGAGAGAGAGAGAGAGAGAGAGAGGGGGTGGGGGGGGGAGGGACATTGCAAAGTAATTAAAAGAGACAAGAGAGTCTCTGCTGGGAGAATGGACAGCAAATTACCTTGAGAGGTCTGAAGAGAGTTCCTACCTGTCTGTCAGTCTGTCTCTCTCATTCTGTCTCTCTGTCTGTCTGTCTCTCTCTCTCTCTCTCGTCTCTCTCACACAGTCTCTCAGTCTCTCTTTCTCTCTCTCTCTCTCTCTCTCTCTCTCTCTCTCTCTCTCTCTCTCTCTCTCTCTCTCTCTCTCTCTCTCTCTCTCTCTCTCTCTCTCTCTATCTCTCTCTCTCTCTCTCTCTCTCTCTCTCTCTCTCTCTCTCTCTCTCTCTCTCTCTCTCTACCTCTCTCTCTCTCCCCCTCTCTCTCTCTCTCTCTCTCTCTCTCTCTCTCTCTCTCTCTCTCTCTCTCTCCCCTTCTCTCTCTCCCTCTCTCTCTCTCTCTCTCTCTCTCTCTCTCTCTCTCTCTCTCTCTCCATATATATATATATATACTGTATATCTCTGACCCACATGTCAGTGGCTCAGCTGGGTGATCCGTCATTCAAAACAAAAGGTAGAAGGCCAGGAGAGGGACCAGATCCCCACCAGACCAGTCTGACGTTAGAGAGAGAGAGATGGGTGGGGGGGGGGGGGGGGGGCAGAAGGTGTGAGTGTGAAGAAGGAGATGACGAACAACCGAGTGGAGGTGTGAAACTCCGAGTTGAACAGGTTCTTTGTCTGTGTAAAAGTTTGGACTCTTGACACTCTGGGATTATTGTTCTTCTTCTTCTTCTTCATTTTATTTTTGGTATTTTTACACTTATTAACCTCGTCCTCGACACCCTCGCACACACGTGGTGGGGTCTCAGCTTCTGGGGTCGCCGGATAACTCATCACTCTGGCATCGTCTACCTCACCTTATCTCTCTCGCTCACTCTCTCTCTCTCTCTCTCTCTCTCTCTCTCTCTCTCTCTCTCTCTCTCTCTCTCTTCTCGTCTCCTCTCTCTCTCC
>PIJE02002931.1:45000-47500 GCA_002895965.2 Coryphaenoides rupestris | reverse complement strand
TGGGGGGGGGGGGGGGCCGGTGGTGTCTGTAATGTTTTACGAACGTTTGAAGTCTGTCTGACATGCCGCTTCTGAGAGAAGGCATCCGATTCGCTGTCTCCAGCACAGTGCTGGCCTGCTGGCGACACAGAGAGTAGGAATATACTGGATATTAATGACACTTTCCTCGTGAAAAACATCGGAATAAAAACGATCCAAAGACGATAGATGATTTTTCTGAGTTTCTTTCCGCAGGCCACGCACACACACACACACACACACACACACACACACATATATAGGTAGTACATGCAACCCACATAGTCTTACTCCATAAACTTGATACTCATTTCTTTTATATTGCCTTGTTGTTGATATGCCCACTTGTTGATGATTAGAAACTAACGCTAGTTTATGATTTGTTATTGTCTCCAACCCACGTAGCTCGCACTCCAGTGCTCTGAATGCCCACGCTCCAGCAGTATGCAGTTCACTCACTGGCCAAAGGGGTAAGTAATGAGGCGGACTTTGTGATTACCGCACACAGTAAATGGATTGCACATTTCTACAGCGATTTTATCCAAATCGCTTCACAGTATTCACATTCACAATACACATAGTGACTTTAATGAATGCCCTGAAAGTTACTAAAAGCATCTGCTAAAGAAGTGAGCAGCAAATATAGCAGAGTTTGTGGTAAAGATGTAAGTTAATGAGACCTCTTGCATACATTTAAGAAGAAGCTCATAGAAACCAGCCTTGGCTTTCCGGTGTGCGGACTAGATAACTAATTCAGTCATTTCCGATCAATAACCCCTGAATGATTTTTCACGCCCATCTCTCCCTGACCTCCACTCAGCGAGTGAAGTGTGTGCTGTGTAGCTGTTTACGTACCCGTTTCTGTTAACCACTCATTAGTACACACACACACACTCAATTCAGGTGCCTGTGGGTAAGCATAGTATGTGTGTTGTGTGGTGTGTGTGTGTGTGTGTGTGTGTGTTGTGTGTGTGTGTGTGTGGTGTGTGTGGTGGTGTGTGGTGTGTTGTGTGCATGTGTGTGTGTCTTCATGTATAGCTCGTCTGTAGTGTCTTCTGCAACGCGTGTGATGTCACTGCGTCAACAGGAAGCGGATGCGCATGCCGTGCTCAAGAGGTGGCCGTTGTCATGGCAACCAGGTCCAAGGACACGGGGGCACCCGACCGCTGTATACTGTATATTAATAGAGGTGCGAACACACGCACACACACGCACACACACGCACACGCACACGCACACACACACGCACATGCACACACACAGACACATACACACACACACCTGTGTGGAGGCATATGGAGCGCGTTAAAGTGGAACTTTGTCTGCTTTTCAACACGCTTTGTATCATGTCAACATGGGTAGTATCATATACGCAAATGAACAACGTTCACCTTTCCTCCATTTTGCCTCCCTGCACGAAAATCTCCCGGATACTTTTGTTTTTTAAACCAGGAACACACAGAAGATAGGTTTGTTCATTGGGAGCCCAACGTGTATGAAAAACCCACAAGGCAAACACAGGTACATTTAAATAATCATTTGTATTGCAATAAACAAAGAAAAAATCTTTTTTACGAAGTCTTCGGTTTTCCCCGAACTCCCGTCATTCACTTGTCCGATGATTTGGCATCTGAGCTGAGCTGCCCCCCTCAGAGACACAGCAGAGCATCGACAACAACTGCGAGCGTTTTCCACACTCAATGTTGTTCCACCTTTAAGCCGGCTGCGGAGGTGCGTTTCATTTGTACTCGGAAGTCGGAATTTCCCGAGTTCCAGGTCGGAAGTTTCCATGGGAACGCACACTGAAGTTGGATTTCCAACTCGGAAAGTCAGACGAATCTCACAACCCTGACTTAGAAATCCAAGATGGCTGCTCCGCGCATCAACAGTCAGTGAAAGCTGTAGTAATATACAGTTTTTAGCACTTCTGTCTATTTGTGTCTCATAAAATCATGATGACGATGGTGTTAACTGTTCTTCAATTGTTCCTCCAACGTATTTCTGATTGCACAAACACAAATCTGCCATTATAACAAGCAAATACTACTTTCAATATTACCTTGCATGTGCAATACTACTTCTCAATATTACCTTTCAATATTACCTTTCATCATCATGTACAATAGTCTCAATTTCATGTGCAATCCTACTTCTCATTACTACTTCTCAATACCATTGCCAACTTGTTTTGTTTTGTTGACTAAATATCTTAACTATATTTTTCCTTATGTTGTTTTTTTGAGCAACCTCTGGTAAAATAATTTCTCTCGGGATGAATAAAGTTCTGTCTTATCTTATCTTATAACGTTACGCACCAACACGTATTTAGTGATGCTCGATATATCGGCAACCATATCAGTATCGGCATTTATCAGCGATTTTGTCATTTATCGGTCAGATCAAAAACTGGGAAGATACACTGCATATCTCCAAAACATTGTTGTTTTGTTAAGGGATATGCTCATATGCATTGAAGCATTGA
>PIJE02002931.1:10000-35000 GCA_002895965.2 Coryphaenoides rupestris | reverse complement strand
ACTTACTGACCTAACCAGGAATGATACTTAAATACTACATTAACCAGAAGTCAGTCAACTCACAACATGCTTTGAATGATCCAGACAGACAGACAGACAGACAGACAGACAGGCAGACAGTCGATCTTGGTGTGTCAAGTCGAAGACATTATGGATTAGGGGATTGGGTATCTACTTACATTGAAACATTGTGTCAATACATCATCAATACATGGTTGTCAATTTTAACCGTACGTTCACATTTTGTCAGATTTGTCCTCCTTTGTCTCAGTAAAACAAACACATTCCACCGACTATCCCGATCTTGATTGGCTCCAGAAAAGTGTTTAGCCTACAAATCATTGTTGCCATGTCGTCTGTGATCAGAATTTTGATACGATCAATTATTTGACATACTTGTGCATCTGCCCTTACTTACTTGTACATTTATAAGACTCAATAGTCAATACTTCTGGATTCATAGGCTATATTCCCCAGTCCTATAGAACAGAACAGCTGATGTATATTCTTTCTTACATTATATTTTGTATCTTTATTATGTATCAGAATCAGAATCAGAATTGCTTTATTCGCCAAGTAGTTTTCACATACGAGGAATTGGCTGTGGTTGTTGGTGCATACAGAAAACATAAGAATAATAATAATAAGAATTAAAAAGCATTAAAAGCAAGTAGTGCAAAAACGTCAAGAAGCATAAATATAAAATAAAGTAGAATATAGTATGAATGGATATATACAATACAGAATGATTCTGCGGCAGAGTATGGGAATATTATTAACATGCAGTATGTTCAATATATCTGAAAGAGCTGAACAGTTGTATTGTGCCGTTCACAATATATATATATATATAGATTTTTCAATGCATGTATATGGGTGTATTTTTTTTGTTTATTTTTTCTATTTGTTTTCTTGTTATTTTTTGCCTACTTCCTACATACTGTCGCCTGCCATGTCACAAGATTTTCACTGTTCAGAATGGCCCTGTGTTGTGATGTACATGTGACAATAAAACACTTTGACTTTCACTTGACTTGAGTATTTCAGATTGAAATATAATGCAGTTATAGTGCAGATATAGCGCATCCATTCACTTTATTGAGCGTGTGGATTCGGGTTTGCCGTACAAGGGAACCTCAAATCAGAGAATACAACAGTCCAACACACCTGTGCCATCTGCGTGTCCCCTCCCCCCTCCGATCATTGGCTTGTGTGTGTCTGGTGTGTGTGTGTGTGTGTGTGTGTGTGTGTGTGTGTGTGTGTGTGTGTGTGTGTGTGTGTGTGTGTGTGTGTGTGTGTGTGTGTGTGTGTGTGTGTGTGTGTGTGTGTGTGTGAAAGAGGAGCTTCTTATCTACTGGCAGAAGGGGGGCTATCCAGAAATAGATAGATCCAGGAAACACGGGATCCAAATGGAGATACACTTCTCTTCACATAATTTAATATAATATAATATCTAGCTATATATAGTTCTATATGGTTGTTTGTCTTTTGTTTATTTCATGCACCTTTTTGACCCTTCCACTCACCTGTAGTTTGTTCATTTTGTGTCACCTGTTTCTCGACCTAAACTTGTAGCGAAACTATTCAAGATTCAAGATTCAATATTTCTTTATTGCCATATGTAACAAGTACAATGGAATGCTTATGGTGCATTCCATTTGTACTCCAGTTCCAAGTCGGAAGTTTCCACGGGAACGTGCACTGAAGTCGGATTTCCAACTCGGAAAGTCGGGCGAATCTCACAACTCCGACTTAGACATCCAAGATGGATGCTCCGCGCATCAACAGTCAGTGAAGGCTGTAGTAATATACTGTTTTTAACACTTCTGTCTATTTGTGTCTCATCAAATCAGTCGTACACACAGTACTTTCCAACTTCTACCTGTGCGACGGTGTTTGTATGCATAATACGTTGTTGTCGACTGGTAAAACAAGCTGTCCATCTTGGTTTTCCAACTTTCCACCGACCTTGATATTGGGGGCCTTGTGGGGTGTGTGATCTAATACAGTGCTGCTTCCCTGCCCCCCCCCCCCCCCCCCCCCCCCGCCGCCTCTGCTGTTGGTGATTTAATCGCCCGGCCTATCACTACTCTGCTGCCCACTAACCTCTTTATCTCCTCCTAATCTAATTCCTTTTTATATTCCTTTAGTGAGACTGCTTGCGCTTACTCAGAAACACACAGAGGTCTGTGTAGCAGGCCTACTGTAGTACTGTATCACACAGCTGGTTGTTTGCACTGAAATAAAAAATTATACCACATACTGTACATACATGGAGACGTGAGTGCGTTTACAAATTGAATTCACACAACTGTAAAAGAAAAAAAAACACCCAGACCATTAGATAAGTGTTTTCATTACCAACGTTTGTGTTCATATTCATATCATATTTTAAATTGTGGTTTGAACTGAAGAGTTAGGAAATGGTTTCATGTATTCAAACGGAATAAAAGAAACCTGTCGGCCTGAATTCCCTCGCCACCACATTAAGACCAAATTACATCTGGCTGGGAGAGTGCATTATATTTATTGCGCGTTGCTGTAAACACATTCTGTTCACATGAACACACACACACGCACACACACACACACACGCACACACACACACACACCACACACACACACACACACACACACACACAAAGTCCCCGAGTGTGAATAAAGAGGAGCTAGTGAAGGCAGATGTCTGCAATTGGAATTTGGTGCTGAAAAACGAGCTAAACGTTATCCTCCCCCCCCCCCCCCCCCCCATACACACACACACCCCCACAGCCCCCCATTAAACCGCACAGGTGCAGTTAAGTGCCAACAGCAGCAGATACTATTAGTCACAACACTTAGTCACTACAATTAGTCCTTTCCAACTCTTCTGGTCGTGTAAAACTTCATCAAAACGTCCGTTACAAATTAAATTCTTGGAAATCACTTCCTTGGATCGATTCTGCTAAATGCTACTTGGGATAATCGGCACAAGGACACCATTTTGCCAAATTACGGTTCGATCGCCCAGGCATCGGGTATTGTCCTTTAGAACGAAATAAATTAAACCATTTTCGCTTTCAACAAGTGACCCCCCGGTGAGGCTGCTCTCAACGTGATTGGCAGTACTACTACAAAGAGAGAGAGAGATAGGGAGAGAGCTATAAATAGAGAGAGAGC
Source organism: Coryphaenoides rupestris (assembly GCA_002895965.2). Taxonomy (NCBI): domain Eukaryota; kingdom Metazoa; phylum Chordata; class Actinopteri; order Gadiformes; family Macrouridae; genus Coryphaenoides; species Coryphaenoides rupestris. The sequence goes on along the minus strand of PIJE02002931.1, from coordinate 31,841 downwards.
TATACGCAGAGAGAGAGAGAGAGAGAGAGAGAGAGAGAGAGAGAGAGAGCGAGAGAGAGAGAGAGAGAGAGAGAGGAGAGAGAGAGAGAGAGAAGAGAGAGAGAGAGAGAGAGAGCTATACAGAGAGAGAGAGAAGATAGAGAGGGAGAGAGTGAGAGAGAGACCTTTCAGAAATTCAGTCGTGTATTGGGGAGATGAAGAAAAACTCATCTCTGCTTCCTGGCTGCGTCGCGGCGTTGGGAGTAACCATGAAGGTTAGAAAGTTTAGTGGCGTTGGTAAAATTCAAATGCAGGGTGCCTCCCATGACAGGTTCCCATGAGAGGTGGAGAGGTGATGGTGGGGAGGGAGAGGGGAAGAGAATCCAGGAAATCCGATAGAGGATAGGGCAGAGCGAGGAGACCCTTGGACTGCTCCATGCTACGTTTACCAGGATTCAGTATTCTTACTCTTCAGAAAAGCGAAGGGTTCGACAGGTGGAGAGTAGATGCGTACAATTGACATTTAGGGCGCTTAGCAGACGATTTTGTCCAACGCGACTTACAAGCAAAGTACATTTGTCGAAAAGAGAGTGACACAATATCGCTGACGGTACAGTAAGATTTGAATAGAATTTTTGATGGTCTCTGTCTTAGCACTGGGCTACATGTTTGAACGGTGCTATATACATAAAGTTGATTGGATTTTGATTTGTCTTGGACTCAGAGTGAATTTGACCTGGTCTTGAATCGGTCTGGAATAGATCGGTCTCAGAAGACTTGTTGAGACCGACCCTGTGTACCATTAGCATTTTGAAAAACGCCACACATAGTTTTGACTATTTTTACAATTGTAATAGACGCATCTAATTCGAGTTATAGAATATACAGGCTATTGAGACGACTTAGTATGACCCTGGACACATCCAGGTCATAGACTGCAGGTTGGTGACCGATCGGTGGGTACCAGGGACCAGCTGGGGTATGCGCACAACCCTGTGAGTATACAATCTATCATCCGTGTACCATACCCAAACTCACAGAAAGGGCGGCAAAATTATTTGGGTCATTCTTGACATATGTCCTCCAATGGGAGCTGTTACATTTCATTCTAATGGAATTTCTCTGCGCTGCAAAACATCAGCGCCACAAATCGGCAAAACTTAATCAGAAAATCCTTTGTTCATGCTTCCATGCTCATTTGCCGGTGCCTTATATGTATGTGCATGCCGGGGGTCGACCATACCTCTGTAATTACATCATGCGAGACAAGTGAGAAAGGACTTATGTGAACCTATGGTGTGCATTGTGTTGAACAGTGCTGCGGCGACTAAAAGGTTCTCTTGGTTCAAGATTCAAGATATTTCAAGATGTCTTTATTGCCATGTGTAACAAGTACAATGGAATGCTTACTCCCCATTCAATCCTGCAGTATTCTTCGAAACACATTCTAAACAACTCTCAACAATTTGTAATATAGTACCTAATAAGTACGGTAAAAAGAGAAACAAAGTAGTAGTAAGGTAGTAATACTCTGGCTGTTGGTGCAAAAGAAACCTCATATTAGCATAAAATTGGTAGCTAGTAGATAGTAGCAGCAACATGTGATGGTAAAGTATAATTAATGATAAATGATAAGGTAAGATAAGATATAACTTTATTAATCCCAAAGGAAATTATTTTGCCAGAGGTTGCTCAAAAATACCAACAACATAAGAATAACAATAGAATAATAAACAATAGAATAATAAACAAGAGAAAAATGTAATTAAATAACATAAAATACAAAATAAGTGACTAATAAGCGCAGTACAGTCCAGTGAGAGTGGTGAGGAGACCTTGGCCGGGTGTTGGAGTGAAGTGGGTTCTTCATCAGCATTTTTGCTTCTCCTCCTCGTCCTCCTCCTCCTCTTCAGGCTCCATCAGTCATATCAAATACAGCTCAAGATCATCAGATCTGCCTGATAGCCGACGCTAAGCTATAGGAATTAACGGTGAGCCGTGACCAAAATCTCGAGAGTTCCTCTGGAGCGGCCTAGATGAGTGTGTGTGTGTGCATGTGTGTGTGTGTGCATGTGTGTGTGTGTGTGCGTGTCCGTTGTGCGTGTCCGTGTGTGCGTGCGTGTGTGTATGCATGCATGTGTGTGAATATGTGTGTATGTGAATGCATCCGTGTGTGTGTGTGTGTGTGTGTGTGTGTGTGTGTGTATGCCCGTGTCAGTGCCACGGGAAGGTACACCACACCCCCCCCCCCTCCACAAGGAAATAATGGAAAAACATCCAGAGTCCTTCCACATGGTGCCATTAGTCAAGTGGTGTCTTGGAGGAAGGGGAGGAGGAGGGGGAGGAGGGGGATGGGAGGGGGATGGGAGGGGGAGGGGAGGAGGAGGTGGATGAGGAGGAGGAGGAGGGGGAGGATGGGAGGGGGAGGGGGAGGGGGAGGAGGAAGTGGATGAGGAGGAGGAGTTGGAGGGGGAGGTGGAGGAGGTGGAGGAGGATGGGGATGGGGAGGAGGGGGAGGAGGAGGAGGAGGCCTTTGCTGGATTTTATTACAGCATTGCTCACATGGCTAATTGACCTCTGAGCAGGAAGTACCTGAATTGGACATAATACACATCCCCGCACACACACACACACACACATGCACACACACACACACACACACACACACACACACAAACGAACACGAGCGCATTTAATTCAATCACTTTCTCCCTCTCATGACACAGAAATAGACACCTTGTTTCTATTTTTTAACCACACACAGGCACACACACAGTGATGTTACAATGGTCCAAGGTCACAGTGTGTGTGTAATGTATGTGTGTATGTTGTGTTGTCTATGTTGCCGTGGCTCCTGTTTTCCTTCATTGATTAGCACAATTACATCTTGGATTAAATAAAATCAGATACTTAAAGGTTCTATATGTAAGAATAAAGTGCATTCTGAGCTCCGTGGGTTGAGACAATAACAATCAGAAACTAATGTTAGTTCTAATCATAATTAAACCTTGTACACATTTAAAAAAGCTTTAATTATCCACACTTACATGCCACTTTGTTCCGACCCGACTGAAATATAAGAGAAATCTATGCAACAGAGAGAGTCGGGGAAGCTCTTTTTTTTTTTACTTGCAAACCAGCAATCTAATCTCGATTTTCTGCTGTAAAATCTTACACGTAGTTCTTGAACGGATTCATTATTCTTACATAAAGGACCTTTAAAGAAAACACACCGAAAACCGAGTTTTGCTCCAAAGCATTTCATATCGGACCAATAACTTGGTTCACCTAAACTTCGCTTTGTCATTAAAATATTATTTGAGGCCACATCATTCCTACAATATATGAATTGTACCAAACATATTAATTGTCTCACAAACAAACCAACATTGTATAATATACAGGCATACATGCAGAGTTTAGCTCTCTACAGCTTGATTTCTTGGTATTTGTTCATTCCTTTAATTATAGAATTCAAAAGGTTAATGTAATGGTTGCCATTATTAGGCTATTACATCCTACCTTATCTCCTGGCAAACAATCTTGGCCTTTCCCTTTTGTAACCCCTCAAATGAAAAACATGGCAACCCTTCTGTCTGGGGCATAATATCTACAAAACTTAGGACAGAATAGATTACCACGAGTTATACATTCACATTTACATTGAGGGCATTTGTCAGACGCTTTTATCCAAAGTGACTTACAAAGAGTACATTTGTTGAAGGAGACAGCAATATATCACTGTGGTACCTGAAGATAAGAATAGAGCAGGTTTCAAGCATTCATAGTTGTGAGGCTAATAGAACGAGTTTCATAATCGCTAAGTTGCCTGCATAATAGCTTGGATAAGAGACGTGCTATTCTGAGCGTGTTACCAACATCTAAGAACATACAATATGCTAAACAATGGTAAGTACTATTAATAATGCCAAGACGTACAAACACACAAGTTAGTGCTCGGGATTCACAGAGGAAGGCGCGCGGGGGGGGGGGGGGGGGGGTTATGTAGAGTCCAGGTGAACTCTGAACAGGTGGGTCTTGAGTCTCTTGTGGAAGCTGGCGAGCGACTCGGCCGTCCTGACATGGGCCACTGCGAAGCCGGAACAGAGAAGAGTTGGGACTGGGAAGAGCGATGTTTGGCTGTTTTTAGTGAAGGTGGTTGTTGTAAGGGCTTGATAGCGGAGGCGGGGAGTCCAGCCAGTTATAGTTCTGATCATGTATACATTTATAATACTCAATTTCTGGATTCAACATTACATTTGATATTTTTTAGGATTATTATGTATATTGTGTTATCATATGTGTTTCATGTGTGTATATATAGATATTTATCTTCAATGCATATATAAAAAAACCCATTTTATCTTATTTGCCTACTTTTTTGCATACTGTCACCTGCCATGTCACAAGAATTCTCCTGTTCAGAATGACCCTGTGTTATGATGTACATGTGACAATAAAACACTTTGACTTTGACTACTGTAACTGGCATGTGACTTGATAAATAGCCTACATCGATAAATCTTCCGAATGCAAGACAGAGGTTGAGATTAAATGTATGTTTGTCACTCTAATGTCTATGTTAGCCATGTAGCTGGCCCTGCTAATGCTGAAGCATTTGCCAATACCGACAAATGCACTTATTGTCAGTCACTTTGGATAAAAGCATCTGCCAAATGCTCGAAATGGAACTGGAAATGGAAACGAAATGAAAGAAGAGATGGCTGCTGCAGATGGCTCCCGGAAAAGCATCTCATCTTAGCTCGCAATCTCTAACAGATGAACAAACAGCCCCATTTGTAATTCAGTCAAGTTTGTATATTCTGTTCAACGTTGACCATGACTCCATGTGCGTTATCAATTTTGGATGTGAGGGCGAGAGCTGTCTGCTAATGAACGTTTCGTGCCGACAGCGAAGCAGGATTTGGATCGTGACTCTCTGCCGTCCATCTGTGTCACTTTGAAGGTAATCCTGCGAGATACGGCCGATATTTTCCTAACTTATGCTATAGTCTGGCAGGAGAGAGAGAGAGAGACAGAGAAAACACAGTGGCAAATAAATGGAGGAACACAGACAGATTGACATACAGACAGACAGACAGACAGACACCTTGTGGACTGGTAAAGAGAGAGAGAGAGAGAGAGAGAGAGAGTGAGTGACAGAGAGAGAGAGATAGAGAGAGAGAGAGAGAGACAGAGAGAGAGACAGAGACGTTACACAAGAAGATAAAAGCGAAATGCAACGGGATAAAGGGCCAACATGGGAAAGAGACAGACATATACTGTACATATACATATATATGTGTCATATTTCATATCTTCTCAGCAATTAACACTCCGATCAAGACAAGCCCATTAAGCATCAACGTATCAAAACATGGGGGAGAAGGTGCTACAGGAAGGCTCTTTGTGATCTAAACTCTATTATTACTCTCTTGAGAATATCCTCTGTGTCTGATTGTCCAGTCATCCAGTGAATTCACTGTAATGCCTTCATACCGGCGTTATAAGGTACCCCTTAAGAGAAGAAACTACTCCTACGTCCTTCATTCCTTCTGCTATCAGGCTACTAGATGCAGACATTCTTTTATACTTTAGACTCAGCTATTTATATGAACTATAACAAAGGTTTGATTTTATTTTATCTACTGCTGCTCGTTGTTGGCTTGTATGGTTGCCTTTAACATATAATTGATCTTATTTGAGTGTTTTCGAGTTGTGTGTGTAAGGACTGGTAAGCTGCAAATGAATTGCCCTTCTTAAGTTGGGATAAATAAATAAAGTTGTCTGAACTGAACTGAAGTGGTTGCCATAACTCACACGCCTGTTGTGGGTTTCTCAAATTTCCAGTCAAAGTCTTCGTGGATATACTGTACAGTGAAAGCCGACGTACGCATTCCAACGCGCACAAGCCTCAAACAAGAGTGTTATTCTATCACACTGCACATTCTTCGGAGTCAGAGTTTGGAGATCAAAGTTCAAATTAATCTCGAAAACCCAACTTCAGTCTCAAAAAAATCACGTTGACTTTTTTTCTTTTTCACGAACAATGTTGGAATTCCAGGATTACTTCTCAAAACACACTGGCACGATTTCTTTCTTGCAATATTCCGGGTGGCACACTGAGAGCTTCAAATTAAAATAAGTTATTACTTAAAAATAGCGTCAATGATGATATTGTTATACTTCAATATTGATGAATATATATATGAATTAGAACGAATGTATAACAAATAACAGGAGTCCAGACCGAAAAGAAAACACAAAATGGCCGACAATCCCAGAGGCCCACATAATTACACGCAGATGAGCTGAGAATTGACACAGCAGTAACCATGCAGTCAGCTAAGTTCCATCCACTTGGCTTTGAGTTGAGCGATTTACATTCCTCTTCCACGATGTATAAAATGTGAGACTCAATATTTCTATTTAAACGCAAGTCTATTTAAAAAAAGCAACAAAAAAACGATTCGTAACATTAATAACAGGCATAGCGCTGGATGAAAAAAAACACATAATTAATGTCAAGTCTCACGAGAGGCCCAATTTTCTCGAGCTGTGTGTCGTGTGTGTATGTGCATGTGTGTGTGTGTGTCTGCGTGTGTCGTGTGTGTATGTGCATGTGTGTGTGTGTGTCTGCGTGTGTCGTGTGTGTATGTGCATGTGTGTGTGTGTCTGCGTGTGTCGTGTGTGTATGTGCATGTGTGTGTGTGTCTGCGTGTGTCGTGTGTGTATGTGCATGTGTGTGTGTGTGTCTGCGTGTGTCGTGTGTGTATGTGCATGTGTGTGTGTGTGTCTGCGTGTGTCGCGTGTGGTATGTGCATGTGTGTGTGCGTGTGTGTATGTTGCATGTGTGTGTGCGTGTGTGTGTGTGCATGCAGGTGTGCCTTCAATCACGCTTGGATCACGAGTGTACAGTATGTTTGCATGCTTTAGACTATCGCCGTGCGCAGGTACTTCTATCGATCTTGGCACAAGATAAAAACACATTACAAACATTACAGTGCAACAACAAAAAACCACAGGTTCTAATAACAACCAGAAACCATGGATTAATGGCGATGTTCGCGCCGCACTCCGCACGCGTAACGCCGCCTTTGACTCTGGGAATATGGTGGAATATACGAGAGCCCGCTACGACCTCCGCAAGACCATCGGCTCTGCCAAGCGGGAGTATAAGAACAGGGTGGAGGACAAATTCAAGAGCCACGACGTGAGGGGTGTGTGGAAGGGGCTGCAGACAATCACGGACTTCAGAGGGAGAACCAGCGGTGTAGAGAACTCCTCTACCTCCCTCCCTGGCGAGCTAAACACCTTCTTCGCCCGGTTCGACGTGAACGGCAGCCCGCCGAAGTCAGCGCTGCCTGAGGAGGCCAGCCTGCTGAACATCTCAGAGGCTGACGTGCGCAGAGCCTTCAAGCGGGTGGACATCCGGAAGGCGGCGGGACCAGACCACATCCCGGGGCGCGTCCTCAGAGCATGCGCAGACCAGCTGGCAGGAGTCTTCGCAGACATCTTCAACCTGTCCCTGTCCCAGGCTGTTGTTCCCGAGGTCTTCAAGATGTCCATCATCGTGCCTGTCCCTAAACACCCCAAGGTAACCTGCCCGAATGACTGGAGACCTGTAGCCCTCACCTCGATTGCCAGTAAATGCTTCGAGAGGCTGGTCAAGGACTTCATTTGTTCCATGTTGCCTGCCACGCTGGACCCATGGCAATTTGCTTACCGTCAAAACAGATCCACCGACGACGCCATTGCCATGGCACTTCACACTGCCCTCTCTCACCTGGAGGGGAAGAACTGTTGTGTGAGAATGCTGTTTGTGGACTTCAACTCAGCGTTCAACACCATAGTTCCTGCCAAGCTCGACACCAAGCTCAGGAGTCTAGGCCTGCACCCGACCATGTGCAGCTGGATACTGGACTTCCTGTCGGGCCGCCGCCAGGTGGTGAGGATGGGCAGCACCACCTCAGAGCCGCTGACCCTCAACACTGGAGCCCCTCAGGGATGCGTGTTGAGCCCTCTCCTCTACTCCCTGTACACCCACGACTGCATGGCTATGCACAGCTCCAACGTCTTCATCAAGTTTGCTGACGACACGACAGTGTTGGGTCTGATCGCCGACGACGACGAGACAGCCTACAGGGAGGAGGTTGGATCACTGGCACAGTGGTGCCAAGAAAACAACCTCGCCCTAAACGTCAAGAAGACCAAGGAGCTGATCGTGGACTACAGGAAGCGGAGAGGAGAGCACGCCCCCATCTCCATCGACAGGCGGTGCGTGGCCAAGGCCAAACGGATTATTAAAGACAATAACCACCCCAGCCACGAACTGTACACACTCCTACCATCAGGCAGGCGATACCGCAGTATCAAATGCCACACGAGCAGATTCAGAGACAGCTTCCACAGTCAGGCCATCAGGCTGCTGAACAAGTTCGGCATCAATGTCTAAATGCTAGTGCTAAGTGTTGGTGCTAGTGCTGTGCTGGTGTTACTGCTAGTGCTGGTCCTGGTGCTAGTGTTACTGCTAGTGCTGGTGCTGGTGTTAGTGCTAGTCCTGGTGCCAACTGCTGGTGCTAGTGTTGTGTCGACTGTCTGGGAAGGTATCCCGTGACATTCTGTGAATGTCAGCATACAGCATATAACAATGTATATTTTAGTACATCGATTTATATGTGTATGGATATTTTACTGTATATTCCATTTCATTTTAGATTTCATTTACGTATTTTATATAGAATTCTATTTATAGTTCTATTTTGTAGTTTTTCTCTATTTTGTGTTCTTTATAATTACTGTCGGCTGTCGGGCGTTTTGCACAAAAAGTTTTTAACTCACTGTTTATACTCACGTGTAAATTGTGAAGTTACAATAAAATACTTGAAACTTGAAACTTGAAACTTGATTGGCTGAGAGATGACAGGAAGGGGCCAGCAATGACAGCGTGGTAATTAGGAACCTGGACATAGATCGACGCGAAAGGGAAATTAAGTCTTCTTGATTGAACTTAAGCTGCTAGCCCCATTAAGTAAAATGTGCTGCTCCTGCGAATGTATGAGCCAATTTAAACTTTAGACTGCTACCAGTAATCCATCTTGCCTGTCAATCACAGCACAGGTGTGTGAAATGCAAGACAAATGTGTGAGAAATGTGTGGATGAAGCAGAGACGGAGGGGATGTTTTTTTGGTTGTTAAGTTCTCTTTTTCTCTTCCGCTTTAATTCTAATTCTCTAACTATCGAACTTTCCCCCCAATTGAATCTGCACAAGGCCCTAATAACGCTACTCTTAAAAATCTAGGTAGTCCAAATTCTTTGTTTCTATTGACCACATTTATTTTTCTCACAGAATCTGTGTAGCATCTATCTAATACCCCTTTCCCACTGGGCAAAAAAACTGCGAACATCTGGCTCCTGTATTGAGCGGGAAAGTTACAATCTGTAACTTCTGTGACGATAACATTGTCATCTCTGCCACAATTACTCCATCCATCTTAGTCCGTCCAAACAGTGCTCGAACAACATCCGAACCAGCGACCTTCCAGTTGCCAGACTGACAACCCGCTCGACCTGCTAAAAGCGAAACTAAATAAGCAACAGAAAGAAAAGAGAGAGAAAAAAACACAAACATTTCTGTTTTCCGGTGTGTTCGAAAAACCCCAAAATGGTGTATTGCACTTGGGAGTCCAAATCGCCTATTTTTAGCGGGTTTTCCTGCGTGTAAAAAAAGCCTCATGTTCACACTATTTTTGGTGGGAAAAACCATGATAAGAGTTTTTCTAAGAGTCTGTTTGTGTAGGCGTCCCTCAGGGGAAAACACAGGTAGGCCTTACATGGGCCTACGGGACTGGAATGCCTCCAACCGTCGGGTTTATGTTTTCACAGTATTATCATTCAAAACAGACCCACACTCAAAAACCCTGTGGGCTTCCTGGGTTGTGTTGAGCACGCATGTTTGTGTCAGTGTTCGTAGGTGTGTGTGTGTGTGTGTGTGTGTGTGTGTGTGTGTGTGTGTGTGTGTGTGTGTGAGTGAGTGTGCTGAATGTAGGGGGGGTAAAATTGTGGGTTTCCCAGTGAACCAGGACACCCCTCGTTATCCTCACTATGGGAATTCTGGAATGCCAAACGATAGTGGTGGTGGTTGTTTACTTTGTAAGACGATGAAGTCCAGACCCCATGCAAGTTAGCGTGCTAACGTGTAGCATAGAGGGGAGGGACGACATCCGTGTGACCGCCGTCGTCATGGTTACCATTCAAGATTCAAGATTCAAGATTCAAGATTCAAGATTCAAGATTTCTTTATTTCTTTATTTCTTTTTTATATTTAAGTACAATGGAATGCTTACTCCACATTCACTCCTGCAGTATTCCTCTAAATATAAATTCTAAAACAACTCTAAACAATTAGTAATAGTACCTAGTAAGTACAGTAAAAATTATTCTTCTAAACATACATTTTAAAACAACTCCTAATAAGTACGGTAAAAAAGTAGATAGTGACAAGTAAAGTGGCAATACTCAAAATACGCAAAAATGTAATAAAAGTGTCAGTACAGTAATATTCTTACAATATCCTCATTCATGCCTTTGTTTCATCCCGCCTGGACTATTGCAATGCCCTCCTGGTGGGGGCATCTGCAAAATGCATAAACCGGCTGCAGTATGTCCAAAATTGTGCTGCTCGTGTTCTCACCCACACCTCCCGCCGTGAGCACATCACTCCAGTGTTATTCAGCCTACACTGGCTCCCTGTCAGTTCACGCATTGACTTTAAAGTTCTAACCCACACCTACCAAGCCATCCATGCCACTGGCCCATCCTACCTCTCTGACCTTATCAAACTGTCCTGCCCAACACGTACACTCCGCTCCTCCAGCTCCATCTCTCTGCAGCAGCCACGCTCACTCCCAGACCCCATCAAAGAGGCAGAGTCACTCAAGTCCTTCAAAGCTCTCCTCAAAACACACCTCTTTAGACGGGCATTTAAGGACCTGTGTTAAAATTTATAGTTTTTTTGTTTGTTCGTTTTTAACTGATCCTCCTATGTACAGCGCTTTGGGTTCTAGAAATGCACTCAATAAATTTGAATTATTATTATTATTATTAATAGCATAAAATGGTAATTAGTAACTAGTAGATAGTAGCAGCAACATGTGATGATAAAGTATAATGATGAATGATAAGTGACCAGTGCAGTACAGTCCAGTGAGAGTGCCTGCATGCTATGTAGCCGAGTTCCTAGTGTAATTGAAGGTCTACCCCTGTAAGTCTAGTGTCATTGTAAGTCCAATAATAGTCCAATAATACAATAAACAAATACAACAATAGTCCAAATAAAAAATCCAATAGTGTAAATCCAATAATCCAACAATAGCACGATAAACTTCTCTCAAACTGACACCGTGCTCTGCTCCACGATTGGATGGCTCCACGCCAAGAACATTTGCAGCACCGTTGGGCCAAAGATAACACATAAAAAACATGCTAACGCCAGCATAACCCCCACAACACTGAACATTATGGTGATGACAGAGACAGAGAGACAATGTGGACGACGCAAAAGAAAGGCGAGACAGCTGGCTTTATGGATTTGTTTCCATGGAGAATTTCAGTGCGGTTTTTTTTAGAGGATGCATTATGGAGGGAATGCATGTGCTTAATCCATGGTTTCTGGTTGGGATAAATCCGAACCGACTTAGTAGGAACAACGTCATCTATGCATTTCTTAATGAACCCAATCAGGACCTCATGTCTCTCAGCCAATCAGGACCTCATGTCTCTCAAACAATCAGGACCTCCGGGACCTCCCCTTCACCTCTGGGACCAAGCTCCACCTGTCTAAAGAGATGCAGTCCATCCATAGTCACCACCACCAGAGTCTAGACACCATCAGGGGGGGAAATCGTCTCCAGGCAGACTTCATGGATTCATCGACTCTGTGAAAAATAATTTGACGGTGTCTAATCCCCAAATGTATTGCAAATGTGTTCTGAATAAATGTGACCCGGCATTGTCGGCATTTCTCAAAATGCGCTAGGGGGCAAAATACTTTTTTTGTTTTTTTTGTTTTCCTTTCCATAAATAAACCAGCGTGGCCACAGTGTCTTTGTGCTTTGTGCTTTGTGCTTCGTATTCTCAAGTTGCCCTTGCTATTAACAAACTTTCTGATGAAGTTCGTAGGCGTAGGGGCATTGACGATGCAGAACATAAGTCGATCATGAACTCGTTTATTGAGGACTTTTGGGACGGTGAAAAGTGCTCTGATTCTGAAACTGACGACGATGACAACTTATCTGATCTAGACTCGAACAAGAGTTCGTGTTCTGGTGATGAGGAGGAGGACGAGGACAATTGGATCGACATTGAACATGCTGTAACAACGGACACCACCGATACAGAGTTGGACACAAATGAGATCGATACAGTTGGTCTGGAGCTAGTGGGCCTCACTGAGGCCTACTGTAGTCCGGACGATAGAAACATCCAATTTGATTCTGTTTATTTACATTAATCTTCCCAACTACGGGGGCTCTACAGTTTGTCATTTTGGAACTATTCATAGAATAATACATGGGGATTGTGCATAACCATATAGATTAGAATTATGAATACTGCCTTTAGTGAATTTAATGTATTACTTTTTAGTAAGCTTACTAGCCGACATTATTGTCATTGAAAAGCCCATCAGACCACCACTGACAGATAATGACAGCTAGTCCAGTGGGGGAGTGGTTGGGGGTGGGGTTAACCAGCTCTTGTTCCCACCCATTACCTGGCTGTGAGAGGTGTGAACAGCTCTGAATCTTTAAAGCTGTTTTTCTCTGCTAAGTGATTTCAGGCGTACCAACATTCACAGAAGCATATCTTCTTCATATCTTCAGATTTCAATACATGGCACATCATTTGAAAGCTTACAAATTACACTTTCATAATCTGTAAAAAACTGAAAAATGACCGTGGCAGACATCAGGACCAAACCTCCAGTGGGGGTCACAAATGTTGTCAAATTACACTTGAATATTAGCTCTTAAATCTTACCTACAGCGCCTTTAATGTAACACACAGTAATGACCTACATACATCGTAGTTTGGCTGTTATGTATTGCTATATAGACGGGACTCAGTTTACCATATCTGCCCGCCCCCCTTGTCACTCGTTGGAGTTAAACTCCCAGCGGCCTGCAAGGGAAAGTTAAATGAAACGTGTCAAAGTTTACCATCATTAAACATCGCTTTTGTGCGGTGTGTTCCCCCTCTTCCTCTCTCTCCCTCTCTCTTTTCCGCCCGTGTATACATCACAAATTGATAATGAACTTCGAGTTCATTATCAGCCCCTTCACTGCAACGCTCTGATTGCGTTTCGATTCATTTGCATTCGGATGAACTGCTTCAAATCTAGCTTGTTTTAAAAAAAGAACATATATAAATGCTGACCCTTTGGCAAACAAAAAACCCTTTCACAAACACACACACAGTCACAGTTCAGGCAATGGGAGCAATTGTTTAGCAGCTGGATTGGGAAATTTATTCAGAAATGTCTTTTTATGGTTTTTTTTACTAACCAAATAAATCCATTCAAAGTTTGAAATAAGTACTTTGTAGGCTGTCAGCTCTCTTGTAGTACAATTTGAAATATTTAATTTTACACATGCTACATTGAGTTACATTGTAGATACACTCTAGAATTAATTTAAAAACCATAATTCAGAGAACAAATGAATGTTTAGTGGCACAATGAAAAACGAATAAATGTATTACACTTAATTCCATTCACGTATTTGATCAAATATATACATAAAATACATTAAAGAAGATCGGAAAAAAATCCTTATTTTTCAGAATAATAAAATAAAACTACCACAGGAAACCATGGAATTAGACTAAGCTTGAATATAAGAGAAATTCGGCACTGCTCAAGAGATAGTGTATTTAGCCTGCATACAATCATGCTATAGGTCTTATTCCATTTGAACTAAGCTTCAATTACCAGTGATATTAAAATATGTCTGAAGTCAAACGTTATACTGCAGACCCATTTCGTTATTACTTATTAAAATATTGTAGCGACGGGACGACACAGTTAGCATTGTGCCTCCCTGTTTCCTAGCATGCATTGTGTTCAGACTTTGAGAATTACGAATTACGTTATTAAGTTCTAAATGTGTTATGCATGATTGTTCAGTGTTGTTAAATTGTTAGTAGTCATATATTAATGTTGTAAGTGTTTTGGGGAACGTAGGACTGAAGCCATGGTTGACATTGCTGTTTGGTTTGATGACCCCAGCCTTACATTTCATGCTAAGTAAGTCTGTGTCTCATGGTTTTGCTAGGCAATGAAAAGACTGTGAAAGACAAGTTGCTTCTTATTTCTCCAACCGCCACAATATATAATAAGTAAATACATGTTGGGTATTTGGCTATTCTATTTATAATGTTATAATAAGCCTATATCATCCAATAGGGGGCACTAATGAATAGACTATGTATGACACGGCAACTACTGTACCAGTGTATCGGGAATTAGCAACGTGGGTTGATTTGCACCAACGCTCATTGTTGAACAGGCCTTTCAATGAAGTGGTCAATAAAGATTTCTTTTGAAAAGAGAATAGCCCCAAATCCCGTAGGAAATCAATTCCGGGTCTCTTCATTTAAGTATTGCAATGCACCAGTAGCCTATACAGACACTACTCGTCAAGTAAATTCACATTGACCATGGATGCTGGGCTGCGCAGCCATTAATAAATCTGACCTAATGTTTAAAATGATATGAACAGGAAGTGACGTTGCCCTACTGTTGACGACCTGTGTTAAACAGGGCATTGAATTGCATTGCACCTTAACCTCAAATACGCTGACCTCACGACATGACATTATGGGGCACGGTGGCACAGTGCTTGCACTGCTGCCTCACAGCAAAAAGGTCCTGGGATCGATTCCCGCCTGCGGCGCTGTTGACTCTGGGGTGCCCAGGTGGTGATCTCCCGGCCTTTCTGTGTGTAGTTTGCATGTTCTCCGCGGGGTCTCCTTACAGAGTAAAAGAACCCCAATTTAAAAAAACAAAAAAAAAACATGTGAAGATCGAAGATGTATAACCTGGAGCTCTTGGTCCCCGGGTGCCGTCGAGATGGCTACCCACTGCTCCTGCTGCCCCTGGAGGGGGCAGGGGGAGGGGGATAGGTTAAATACAGAGGACAAATTTCCATGGGCCACCCTCTGTGTGTTTGGTGGCCACCACTTCCAGCTGTGTGTTGTGTGGACCAATAAAGATCTTCTTCTTAAAAAAAAAAAAGAAGAAGTGGACAGCCTGGGCTTTCTTCCAAAGAACGCACATGTCGTTGAACTACATATGGAGTGTGCTTGTGTGTGGAAGCACTGTAATTGTACTATTTTGTGTCATTTTAGCATCAGACAGTTGGTGGTCGAAAAACACCAGAACCTTGTCTGGGTTTCAGCTTGGTTCCTATGGCTTCTCTTGATAGTCTGGTAACAATTGGCAATGACAATTAGCAACATTTGCTAGCTGTGTTCGTATGTATATGTATGGATGAGTATATTGTATGTACATTTGGTTTTAATTTTTCTATGACTATTTATTACAGACTGCTGTCTGGCATTAAAGCTTTCTACTACTACTACTACTACATCCAAACTCCTCATGTAGGCCTTTGGAAGTGCCAGTGAACCCTAACAAATGTGTTTTGGTTTGTTTTAAACATCTTAGTGTGCCTCCTATGAGCTTCACCGTATATTTTACAGTCCATGTCTTCAACACAGTAGCCATTTTGTCACTGTCCGCCAAACACTTTTGTGAACATTCTATTCTTTCGAATTGCCTTCGAAAAGTCACTTTGACACACACATGCCCCTTTTTCCACCAAGGCATTTTCAGGGCCGGTTCGGAGCCAGAGCCTAAAACGAACTAGAGGTACACTGAGGAAGCAGAGCTACACACACACACTAACACCACAGTGTGTGTGTGTGTGTGTGTGTGTGTGTGTGTGTAGCTCCGTCTGCTGGGGAGCGGAACGGTTGATGTTGATG
This sequence comes from Coryphaenoides rupestris, assembly GCA_002895965.2. Classification (NCBI taxonomy): domain Eukaryota; kingdom Metazoa; phylum Chordata; class Actinopteri; order Gadiformes; family Macrouridae; genus Coryphaenoides; species Coryphaenoides rupestris. The sequence continues at coordinate 15,817 of PIJE02002931.1, read as the reverse complement.
GACACTTACAGAACTTGATAAGTTCTGTAATTAACTGGCTCTCTGTGTCCATCAAATTCTGGACTTAACGAGAACAGCGAGGATACAAGCGGCCGAAATGAGTTTCCTCCGCAGGGTGGCTGGGCTCAGCCTTAGAGATAGGGTGAGGAGCTCAGACATCCGGAGGGAGCTCGGAGTAGAGCCGCTGCTCCTCCGCATCGAAAGGAGCCAGCTGAGGTGGTTCTGATTAGGATGCCCCCCGGGCGCCTCCCTTTGGAGGTTTTCCGGGCACGTCCAACTGGGAGGAGACCCCGGGGCAGACCCAGAACCCGCTGGAGAGATTATATATCTCGTCTGGCCTGGGAACGCCTCGGGATCCCCCAGGAGGAACTAGAGAGTGTGGCTGGGGAGAAGGAAACCTGGGGGGCCCTGCTTAGCCGGCTGCCACCGCGACCCGGCCCCGGATAAGCGGACGAAAATGGATGGATGGATGGAGAATAAAATAATGTGACGGTCATTTAAAATGACTACTGTCTGCATTTAGTAGCATGATAATTATGGCTGTCAAGGCGTAAATATGCAGAAGACCACCCTAATACTGTTGAACCCACAGCTATATTCAACGGTCAGCAAACCCAGGCCTGGAGAGACCACCCAGCTGACCATCGAGGTGCCTGGGGAAGCCAGAGTAGCGCTGGCCGCCGTGGACACGGCCCATACGCACACACACACACACAACATACACACACACACATCCATGCACACACACACACACACACACACACACACACACACCCTCCCCACACACACACACACACACACACACACACACACACACACACACACACACCCCCCCCACACACACACACACACACACACACACCCTCTCTCTCACACACACACACACACACACACACACACACGCGCACACACACACACACACACACAACACAACACACACACACACACACACACACACACACACACACACATACACACACACACACACACACACACACACACACACACACACACACACACACACCAGTCTGTCAATATTTCTAAAGAAAATATTTTCAAACCTGACTTTTTAACTTAGCTGTACCCTATACTGTAGTACAGGGGTGGCCAACCAGTCAGAGACGAAGAGCCAATTTTTTTACTGTGTTACTGCGAAGAGCCACATCACACACACATGAACATCTCCCCATCTCTTCCTCTCACACACCAAAAATATTTCTGAGTCTTATCTAGTTAATTCGGGGGGTGCTCCGAATTAACGGAGCACCCCCCCATCAGAACCGCGAATTAACGGACCCCCCCATCAGAACCGCGAATTAACGGCCACCCCCACTCCATCAGAACCGACACAAGCTTTCCTCCGAGTGGAAATTGACAGGAATCTTCGGAATTTAGATTTCTCTGATGGCAAACAGAACTACACGGTAATAGAAGGCCTGCGGCGGGAAGTAAAGCAAACCAATGGAAAGTTCCACACACAATGGCCTTACAGTCGGGACATGGAGCTGGCACACACACAAATGCCAACGCATTACAACCGGTGTCTGCGCGTATGTACAGATATCGACTGATGACATCAACAGCGATCACATTGTGACAGCTGGAATTTCCCTAAGAGTAAGACGGGACATGGCCCCGGGTGGAACGTACAGCATTACATCACTTATAACGGAACCGTTGGTTCCGAGCAGGGGCGGCCGATGACGGATGGCCGTCGTTCGACCTGCTCTAGCTGGCTTGGCCATATCGTTCTGGCCACACTCACGGGCCCAACATACATGGGGGAAGCAGTATGTGATCGATGAGGTAAGTACGAGTGAGATAATAAGAATAGAAGTAAAATAATGTAGGGGTACGGGATCTCAGAACATACTCGGTTCGGTTTACGGCGTTACCTCGCGATGTGTATTATTGGCGGCTACTGTGTTGCCCAACGGGTGTGGGTCTTGAGATATTCAGCGTGCTGGTCGACGGCAGTCGGTCAGAGTGTTGGCGGATTGACACAGGGAAGAGAGTCGAAAAAAGCCAAGAGTGCTAGGAAGGCTTGAGGTGCGTGCAGTATGTGGAACAGACAGAGTGCAAGTATACTAGCTACCTAGTGGTCGAGAGGACCCCCGGAGAGAGGTTGTACGCCTGCCCTGTAGTGTATTCGACAGCATAATGCACAACATGAACAGTGGACACGTATATGACACCTAGACAGGCATATTCGATGTAGGCTGTTCAAAAAAAAGAAAAGCAAGTGGGTCACAAACACGACAAATACGATTTATAAGCAACGTCGATGTAAAAGAAAAATTAAAGAGAGACAAAATTAAAACTGGAACGGGTCAAGTTGGTGCTCACTACTAAGTAAAACAGCCAAGCTTAGCCCAACCTCTCAAAAAAGACAAGAGGAAACAAAACAGGCGCAGTAGGAGGGACTGAAGGTAGCAGTGCCAGGGAGCAGGTAGCAAACTTGGCAACGGCGGAACTCAGTAAGAAATAAAGAACTTTCAAACTTTCCCATATACTGTTTATACAGGAACAGGTTAAACAGCACCAGTAACGGGCGCCCATAGGACAGGGTTGTATGTTGTGGAGAGGGCAAACAAAGTTCAATTTAAGCTCAAAACGAAAAGCCGCGCTCAGGGCTAAAAGACTACAAATAACAGAACAAGTAGGGTTCAGTTCAGCCATAGGCTAGTGGCTAAATGTAAAAAGCACTTACAGACTGAATTACATTGCCCTGGTTGGAAAGACAAAATTATGGAAATTATAGAAAGATTAAAAGCAGGCCGTTAGCGGAGGTAAGTGAAACAAGTGGTTGAGAAACTGGTGAATCGGAAAGCTGATGCAGCTTCTGAATGTACTCAAGGCTCATCGCTCGTACAGACTGCGGCCACGCCGTAGTCCACTGAGAAGCCACAGTGCCCACAGCAGCTAGAAGTTAGCAGGCGTCGCTGGCCGGGTGCTCATCAGGTCAGAAGTCAACGTGAAAGGTCCCGCTTTCAATCTGGTGGGGGCGTCGCTTGCGGTCTGTCCTGAATGCGGTACAAACAGCGGGAGTTGCTTATCGCATTTGCCTGCCTGCTGGAGTGGACTCAGACGGACGCGATGCGCACGACGAACCGTGACTTCGACCGTTGAACGCGGGACGAAGCCACGGACCGTTCACCCACTAGAGAAACGCATTACTTCATGGCCATGCAGTTTGAGCCCAGCAGCCCACAGTGTCAATACAAGAGGCCAGACAGCAGTAGGATGGAGGATGATGTAGTAGATAGAGTATGAACTGTAGGAGTATGATTACTGGAAATACTGAGGAAAATTACAAGGATAAACTGTAAATGTATTTATCTAATTTAAAACTACAGAAAAAAACGTTAAATAAAAATGAAACAAAAATTCTGTCACGGTCTCGACCGTGTCTCCGGGGTTTCCCTGTGTGTTGGTGGGCGTGGCTTCAGACTCCGGTGCCGCCCCAGCGTCATCAGCTGCACCTGCGCTGCGCCCACACCTGCCATCGATTTGCGATCAACCACAGGATAAGAGCCCCGGCTTCCCACCCACTCATCGCCAGATCGTTGCTTCGACCAGTGTGGTTAGAAAGCCGTTCTAGTAGATTATAGCCCCATGTTTTTCCCGTTGGATTGTAACCCAGTTTTTCCTCTATCCCAGGATCGCGACCCGTCTCCAGCCAGCCCGCTCCTCTACCTGCCTGCCTGCCCGCCTGCCTACCTGCCCGCCTGTCTCTCGTCTGCCTGCCACGCTTCCCGCCAGTTCCTTTGTCTGCACTCCAGTTCCATCCCCGCATCACGTTACCAATAAATACTCTTCGTTTCTGTACTCCGAGTCTGGGTCTTGCGTTTGGGTCCTCCAGTACATCGTAACAGAACGATCTGGCCAAACATGGACTCAGCAGACTCAGACTCGGAGTCCGCCAGACTACAGAGAATACTCGCCAGCCAGGGCGAGTTCCTGGGCCGACACGAGCAGCCACTCCGCAGCCTCACTGACAGCAACCAGGCGATGCTCCACCTACACCTCCGGCATCGCTACACCTCCGGCATCGCTTCCCACCTGGGAGTCCTACGCTCCAGATCCTGAACACTTTTCCGGGGAGGCGGGAAAATGCCGTGGATGCATCCTCCAGTGCTCCCTGGTGTTCCATCAGCGGCCGCGGACCTTCCCTATGGATCAGTCGAGGGTGCGCTTCGTTATCGGTCTGTTGAGAGGGATAGCTTTAGCCTGGGCTGAAGCGATCACCTCTCACCAGTCGATAGCGGGGTTCACTTTCGACGATTTTTTGTCAGAATTTAAGGATGTGTTTGATCACCCCGACCACTGTGGGGACGCATCCAAGCGCCTGGTGAATATTCGCCAGGGAGATCGGAGCGTAGCCGAGTTCTTAAACTGCTTAAATGAACCGTTACAGGACGAGATAGCAGTCCGAGAGGAACCCAGAGACTTTAAGACTCTGGTCGCTCTGGCAATTAGGCTGGACAACCGTCTGGAGGGGCGCCGCAGGCAAAGGGCGTTGTCCTCTCCTACCACCTCCCACGCCGCTCATTGGTCCCGTCCCAGGTCGGGAGTCTTCCCGTCCACCACCATCCGAGCTCCGCCTTCCGCGTCTCTCCCGGACGAGGAGCCCATGCAGCTAGGGAACACCAGTCTGTCACCGGCGGAACGACAGCGCAGGATGCGGTCGGGGGCGTGCCTATACTGCGGGGAGTCCAGTCACCGTCTGGCTCACCACGGATACATTTCCCCGCATGCAGTTTAGGGCCACCCTGTGCTGGGACCAGGAGACTCTGCCCCTGGTGGTTTTAGTGGATTCTGGGGCTGACGAGAATTTCATCAACTCTGACCTCATTGCACAAACTGGCCTCGCCACTGAACCGATCACTACTCCCATGGATGCCAATGCGTTGGATGGGAGACTCCTGGCTCGGGTCACCTACCGAACAATACCTCTGCTTCTCATCCTCTCTGGTAATCATCGGGAGATGATTCAATTCCACATCATACCCTCACCCAATGCTCCGATCGTCCTCGGGCATCCATGGCTGCGGCGGCATAACCCCCACCTCGATTGGGCTGCCGGCAAGGTAATGAGCTGGAGTTCATTCTGTTTATCCGCTTGCCTGCAGTCTGCTCTCTCCCCAACAGATGGCGTGGCGGCGCCTTCGGTGCCCGAGTTTCCGGACCTGTCCTCCGTCCCAGCGATTTACCATGACTTAGGGGAGGTGTTTAGCAAACAGAAAGCACTTTCTCTGCCTCCGCATCGCCCCTATGACTGCACCATTGATCTCCTCCCGGGAGCCACTCTACCGTCCAGCCGCCTATACAGTGTATCACGTCCGGAGAGGGAGACCATGGAGGGGTACATTAGAGACTCTCTGGCTGCAGGCATAATCTGTTCCTCCTCGTCCCCGGTAGGGGCGGGATTTTTTTTTGTTACTAAGAAGGACCAATCCCTGCGTCCATGCATTGATTTTCAAGGCGTTAACTCTCCTTAACGCCACAGTTTTTTCCAAACTGGACCTTAGGAACGCTTATCACTTGGTTAGGATTAGGGAGGGGGACGAGTGGAAGACGGCGTTCAACACGCCCTTGGGTCATTTTGAATATTTAGTCATGCCTTTCGGACTCACCAACGCCCCAGCCGTTTTCCAGGCCCTCGTGAATGACGTACTTCGGGATTTTCTTAACCGGTCCGTTTTTTGTGTACTTAGATGACATACTCATTTTCTCCCGCAACATTGAGGAGCATGTTCAACATGTCCGCCAAGTATTGCAACGTCTGCTGGAGAACAGACTGTTTGTCAAGATAGA
>PIJE02002931.1:0-2500 GCA_002895965.2 Coryphaenoides rupestris | reverse complement strand
TCTGAGCCTCGTTGTTTACAGCGCTGTGAGCGAACGAAGCGATAGTAGACCTGTCGCCCGATCCTCGCTGACATGCTAGCGTAGCCGCTGAAACGTTAGCGGGGAGCCACGCGTAATGCATTTGTGTAACGCTTCTCCTTGCCTTTTCCGTTCCATTCGCTTCGACAAAACAAACCGCTGGCATGTATTGCTAAACGTAGCCGCTAGCCAATTGTCTTGTCGAACGAAATATTGCCGACAATTATCTGAATGGAAGAACTGGTTGAACTCTGGTTGAACTCGGCCTTAAACACCACTGAGATATAAAACAGCCTAATAACTGTCCTGCTGCTGATACTGTAATCAGTATCAGCAGCATACTGATCACAGTATTTTTCAATTTTCCATTCCATTCCAACACATTCTCAAGATAATAATACAAATAATAATAATAATATGCTTTGATCGTATGAATATATAATGAATGTGTATTAGGAAAATAAACATTCATTGCAACTTGCACCCGTGTTATGCAAGAATTGGCTACCCTTTAAACTATGCTGTTTTATTGTTATTTTTAATGCAGAAAACTATTTGGCTGCATCCCTCCGAAAACACATCCGACACAACCCAAAATGTCCAGACAAACGGTCACAGACCCTGACAGAATCACAACGTGATTATTAACACAATTTGTCCGACATTTGGACGATCGCAGAGCAAAGCAGCTAGCCCCCTGCTGGCGATGGAGCATGAACAGCAGACTGCTTCGCTGCTTCCTTGAACAAATGCTCTCTTCTGTACTTCCACCTCCACCTCCTCCCCCTCCTCCTGCTATCATGCCCCCAATACAATCTCAAGTAATCTAGTCTACACACTCCAGACTTGACCATAAGAAAGGCAAGCGCTCTACAAAATAGAGTTGGTTCAGATGGGCTTGAGTGTCAGAGAATCAATTTCCCCAAGTGGGGATCCATAAAGTATTACTTCTTCCTCTTCCTCTCCGCCCCCCCCCCCCCCCCTCTCTCTCTCTCTCTCTCTCTCTCTCCCTCTCTTCCTCTCCCTCTCCCTCATCTCTCTTCTTCTTCCTGATGAAGGACAGGGTTTTGTCCAGTCCTGCAGTCTGTTATCTTATTGGCTGATGTCAGGACGGCAGAGTCGCTCACTGACTTCCTCAAGAGACTCAAGACCCATCTGTTCAGAGTTCACCTGGACTCTGCAGACCCCCCCCCCCCCCCCCCCCCCCACCCCCCCCCCACCCCGCCTTCCCTCTGGGAACCCGAGCACTAACTTGTGTGTTTGTACGTCTTGGCATTATTAATAGTTCTTAGCATTGTTTAGCATATTGTATGTTCTTAGATGTTGGTAATGCACTCAGAATGGCACGTCTGCTCTTATCTCAGCTATTATGCAGACAACTTAGCAATTATGAAACTCGTTCTATTAGCCTTGTAACTATGAATGTTTGAAACCTGCTCTATTCTTATCTTTATGTACCACAGTGATATATTGCTGTCTCCTTCAACTAATGTACTCTTTGTAAGTCACTTTGGATAAAAGCGTCTGCCTAATGCTATAAATGTTACCGTAATGTAAATGTATCCTTATATTGTTCAGTACCGACTGACCTCAATGTAAAGAATGTTAAAAATCCCTTCGTGTTGTTCTTGCGATGACGAGATGCTAATCTTTTCCCATGCGTTGTCAGGCCTCAGCACATGCTTCAAGGATGTTGATGGGGTGTTGGGAATCGTCTGAAAATAGTCTGGTCTTCACGTGGCACACTGTGGACACTGTGTGTGCATCTACACATTTACAATGACGCATTGTTCAGTACCAGGGCCAATCCCAGTACACCAGAAACATGCATACAATGCAGCATGTATACAATGCAAGCAACAAATCATATCAATATGACATAAAGGGGAGCTATAGGGGAGAGCGGGCGCTTCTGTTGTAACTGAGTGCAACTAATGGACATTCCTGTGACCCGCCAGACGCACACGTGCACACACACACACACACACACACACACACACACACACACACAAACAGGGTTAGGGTTAGAGTTAGCTGTGGGTAATACACACACACACACACACCCCGGGCTGTTGTTAATATCTGCTGCCACCAGGGTGTCTCCTCCCCCCCCCGAACAATGACAGCACACCCTTACCCCCCCCCCCCCCCCCCCCGCCGCCCCCCGCCGCCCCCCTCCCATCCACTTCCAAACGTCAAAATCCCTCACTCAATTCACTAACTTCACTAACACAATTATGCAACAAAACACACACACACAGACAAACACACAAGCACGCACACACACACACACACACACACACACACACGCGTTCCATCACTCACCATTAAATTGGATTAGCTCTGAACATCGTCGTTTACAGCATCCTGTCGGAAAGGTCGTGTTAACAAGCAAGCAACACACACACACACACACACACACACACACACACACACACACACACACACACACACACACAAACCACACACGCATATATCACCT
>PIJE02002930.1:0-28171 GCA_002895965.2 Coryphaenoides rupestris | reverse complement strand
ACGCCGACAAGGCGCCAGGCAGCCGGCACGAATCACAGCAGCCCCAACTGCGGGCAGCATCGCAGTGTTTGCACTTGCTATTCCTGTTCCTGTCTCAGCACGCCTACCCAGATTCCCAGACTTTGGAAGAAATAGACAACACACGCCAAGCTGCCTGCCTGGGAGAGGAGAACGGACGGAGTACAATCTGTTGATAAGAAAAGGCTTGCATAGTATCTGCTGTTGGTAAGTGAAAAACAGAATCAGTTGTTGTATTTCTAGCTATTCTTGTTAGGATTTAGAATACTGGGTATTAGAGGCCATTTCTTAAAAGCTAATCCTGGTAGCAGGACTGGTAGAGGGTATTGATCTTAAACTACCTGTGCAGTGTGTTTGTATTTGACTTTAAACTAACATTTAAAGTAACCTATGCAGTTGTACTTGACTACTTGTACAGTTTAGATTCTGAAACCTTATTACTTACATCTGTAGCAAGCGTTAGTAGAGGTAATCTATCGTAAAGTAACTGGTAAACAGTGTTGGTTTTGTTGGGGTAGTGTTTGTAAAAAAGGAACCTTGTTTAGTATTGGTTGGCAGAGATATCTGGTCAAATTGACTTATTACAGAGCTGTTGTTGTGCAACACTGTCATTAGCATATTAAGAGGTGGGAACACGCCCGGGATAATTCATCCAGTTTCAGGCATTCAGGCTGTAGTTCAGATCTGAGACACGGGTAACGACAAGGTAGGTACACTTACCCTGGCATATAAGCAGGAGAAGCTAGCTAGGAACTTCTGCAATTGTTTCTGTAGTTAGAAGGCTGCATCAGTATATTCTGGCTGTTGTAAGTGGAGAAACAGATCAGTGTTTGTAATTTCTGAGCTATTCTCTGTAGATGAAACTAGGTAGAGAGCCATTTTCTTAAAACTAATCCTGTAGCAGGAACTGGTAGAGGTATTGATCTTAAAACTACCTGTAGCATACTGTGTTGTCATTTGACTTAAAAAGCTAACATTGTAAAGTAACCGTATTGCGTGTTGGTTTTACTTGAAACTAATCTTGTAACAGGACTTGGTAACAAAAAAAAAAAAATAAGAAAAAAAACTATTTTTTTTTTTTTTTTTTTTTCTCGTAACTTAACCTATTGCAGTGTTGGTTTATTCTTGAAACTAATCTTGTAGCAGCGTTGTGGTAGAGAGGTATCTATCGTAAAGTAACATTGGATAACAAGTGTTGGTTTTGTTGGGGTAGTGTTTGGTAAAAGGAACCTTGTTGTAGATTTGTGGCAGAGAATTAGCAAATTCAACTTATTACAGAGGTCTGTGTTTGCAAAACTTTGATCATTAGCATATATTAAGAGGCGTGGACACGCCAGGATAATCAGGCGCCAGGTTTCGGCATTCCAGCTGTAGGTCATTGAGTAACACGACAGGAGGGAGCTGTAACCCTGCATGAGCCCCCTTTGTGCACTTCGCTATCTATCAACAAGAGCTAGTTCTTACGTCATGTAGGACGGGTTCGGGTCGTCAGCCTCGAACGAAGCGAGAACAGGGAGATTCTGGAGACCCAGAACAAAGGACAAGGGATGTCATTCTCAGGAGACCAGAACGAGCCAGGGGACCGGCGGAGGACCACAACCAAAAGAACAAGGGGAGTCATCTCTGCGGGAGACCAGAACAAAGACATCACGGGACAGAAAAGAAAGAGTCATTCTGCGGGAGTTCCCGTCAGCGATCCCTACAGCTACAGGTTAGTCCTTACACCTTCCTCCTCGTGTGACGTAGACATGTGCCGACACGTCCATTACAGTCTGACATCCTACCGTGGGCAGGTGTCACCGAAGACCTCCACTCGCTGCCGCACCCCTCCAATCTCCTCTACCTACGATCTCAACCTACACAGGCCTATAGATGTTTAGAGGGGGACTTTGGAATTGCCAAATCGTCGGTCAAGAAAACTGAAAACTCATTCTGGGCCTAACGCCGCCACTCCAATGTCCTTCTTCCCCCTTCCTGGCTCTCACAGAGACCTGGGATCACACCGGAGAAGAAACCAACCCCACCTCCTGCCGCCTTTCCACGACCTACTCTTTCAACAACAACACTCCCCGAACCTCTGGGCCGAGGGGTGGGGAAAAAAGAGAAAACAGGACTCCTCATCTCTCCAAAGTGAGTCATACCAAGGTCCTTCCCCTGGAACACCTGACCAATGCTGCATTGAACTCCATGCGTATCTGTTACCCTTCCCGATCAAAGCTCAAACATGCCGTGATCTACCGACCATTCGGGTCCTCTTGGTTGACTTGCTTCGACGAGAATGATGCCCTCCTCGCGTTTTCCTGAAGATGGCACCCCACTTGTCGTTCTGGGGACTTCAACATCCAGCCAGAGAATTACAATCAACCGAATTCATCAACTTCCATTCGCCACATCGGTTTGGCGGCTCACTCACTTCTCCTCCACCTACAGAGCCGGGAACCAACTTAGAACCTATTGTCTCACAAGGTCCTGCGCCACTTCAGGCACTCTCTGTCACCCCCTCCCTGCTGTCTGATCACCATTTTGTCGCTTTCTCCCTCCCCCTAAAATCTCCCACCTCCCTACCTGCTACGCCTCACATCGTCACCTCCGTGGAACCTGAAACTTCTCTCTCCCTCTACTCTCCTCTGCAAACGTCCCCTCTCTCACTACCATCCCCCAACAATCTCTCCCTTTGTCAGTTAGAGAAGCCAAGTCAAGTCAAGTATTTTTATTGTAACTCACAGTTTACACGTTAGTATAAGCAATGAGTTAAAAACTTTATGTTGCAAAACGCCGACAGCGACCAGTAATAGTAAGAGTAGTAATTATAAGAAATTACAAATAGACACATAAACTATATATAGGATTCTATATAAAATAAGTAAATAATCTAACAGTAAAATACAGTAAATACAGTCAAATAGACAGTCTAAAATATCCATACACATATAAATCGATGTACGTAAAATATAACCAGTTGTTATATCGCTGACATTCACAGAATGTCACAGATACCCTCAGACAGTCGATACAACACTCAGCACCAGCATTGGCACAGGACTAGACACTAACACAGCACCCAGCACTAGCAGTAACACTCTAGCACCAGGACCCAGCACCTAGCAGTAAACACCCAGCACAGCACTAGCACCAAACAACTTGAGCACTAGACATTTAGAACATTTTGATCCGAACTTAGTTCACCAGGCTGATGGCCTGACTGTGGAAGCTGTCTGCTGAATCTGTTAGCTGTGCAATTTGATACTGCGGGTATCGCCTGCCTGACGCGTAGGAAGTGTTACTTCGTGACTGGGGTGGCTTATGTCTTTTCAATCAATCCGTTTGGCCGTTGGCACGCACCGCCGGTGTTATATATCCAGAGGGGTAAGCTCACTCCAACGATGTACTGGGCCCAGTCCGCACCACCCTCTGTAGCCTGTTTTACGCCTCCAGTGCGGTGCATTCCGTACCAGACGGTATGGCATCCTGTGAGAGCACTCTCGATGGTACAGAGGTAGAATGTGTTCTGAGGAATGCGGCACATGTTGAATTTCTCAGCGGCCTCAGTCCCACTCTGACTTTTTGCTCTCTCCTCATCCTTCGACTACTTCTGGCCCTTATCCCAGGGACCAGCACGAGCCTCTCGCTCCACCTCCCTTCGGGCGTCGAAACTAGCTGCGCGTCATAGAACAGAACAGTCAGTTGCCGGGGCAGCTGAGGAGAAAATTGAGAAAAATCTGACTCCTGCGTGATGATCCTTCTCTCACTACCTCCACCTCCTCTGCATGTTTCACCTCTACTGTAGTCAGCAGCCAAATCTGCCTTCTATCTTACAAAGATCACTCTTCCGCCCATCCACCCCAGCGAAAACTTTTCATCACATCTCTTCTAGTGATGTAGTCACATCTGTCTCTTCTAGTGGTAGTCACATTGTCGTCTATGATGTAGTCACATCTGTCTCTTCTAGTGATGTGGTCACATCTGTCTCGTCTAGTGATGTAGTCACATCTGTCCTCTCGTAGTGATGTAGTCACTCTGTCTCTTCTAGTGATGTAGTCACATCTGTCCTTCTTAGTGATTGTGTCACATCTGTCTCTTCAGTGATGTGGTCACATCTGTCTTCTATATGTGGTCCTCTGTCTTTCAGTGATGTAGTCACATCTGTCTTCTAGTGATGTGGTCACATCTGTCTTCTAGTGTTGTGGTCACATCTGTCTCTTCTAGTGATGTGGTCACATCTGTCTCTTCTAGTGATGTAGTCACATCTGTCTCTTCTAGTGATGTAGTCACATCTGTCTTCTAGTGATGTGGTCACATCTGTCTCTTCTAGTGATGTAGTCACATCTGTCTTCTAGAGATGTAGTAACATCTGTCTCTTCTAGTGATGTAGTCACATCTGTCTTCTAGTGATGTTGTCACATCTGTCTTCTAGATATGAAGTCACATCTCTGTCTCTCGTCTGGTGATGTAGTCACCTCTATCATCTAGTCTTCTTGTCTGTGTTTGTCTGCCTGTGTACGTGTGCTTGTGAGTGTGGTGCATGTGTGACTTAACCCTCCTGTTATCTTCGTTTGCCAGGAACAGCAATTGTGTTCCTGGGTCAATTTGACCTGGTGCATTTTAAATCATCCAAAAGTTGTCAGAAACCAAAAAAATCATAATAAATATTGTTTATACCTCATTACTAACACTATTGCTAACAATTAAATCAATATCTAGTTCAATGGCTATAGCTCTCACAAATCATGGTTTCATTAGGACAGTTGACTGGTCTTAATGGACGCCTGGACCTGATCTTAAAGTACACATGGCATGTGTGTGTGTGCTGCAACTCTGCAATTTGAATTGAAATTGAACAAAGGTTCAATTTCAGTGTTACGCGTGATTTCCCATGGCTACACATATCTCTTTGTCTCTCTCTGCCTCCTCCCCAACTCTCTATCTTTCTTTATCTTCTCCTGACCTCTCTCTCTCTCTCTCTCTCTCTCTCTCTCTCTCTCTCTCTCTCTCTCTCTCTCTCTCTCTCTCACTCCCTCTATGTATCTGTCGCTAAAGCGTTTTGGATAAAAGCGCTATATGTAAATGCAATCCATTTACCATTTTAGTTTGTCTGTACGTGTGTATATACTTATGTACTTACGTAGGTATCTACAAATTTATGTGTGTGTGTATTGGAGTGCTATGTGTATATGTTACTTTACCATGGTGCCGGTGGTCTCCCTCCTCTCTGTGACGTAGTGTGTGTGTGTGTGTGTTCCCTCCTCCACCCAGGTTCAGCCCCTCGCTTCACCTCCACCTCGACATGCCCGCAGCGCTGGCCTTCATGGCCGCCATCACCTCCATCGTGTACTACCGCAACATCGAGACCTCCAACTTCCCCAAGCTGCTGCTCGGTACACACGCGCACACAGACAGACAGACACCACTGCTGCTGTCTCTTCTCTTCGCCACCTCCGCTCTCTCTCCTCAGTGTCGACTTCATTTAACACTGTACAACATTACCATATATACAGTATGTATCTTATCTTATAATATCCTCATCGTATGATATGATGGATAGTTATCCCTCTCTATCCATTTGTGTGTGCATAATCAAAGAATATAAAGACACATTTAGTTCACCTTTTTAACTATGAAGGATTGTGAATTTTGACCTGGATTTGATTCTAGGACACAATGCAACGAGAAATATGCACATTGTAGATGGAGTGTAGTTCTCCAATAGCCCATGTTCATATTCACAGATGAATGGGTTCATTAGATGACTGTGTGGTGCAGAATTGCTTTGGTTGATATCCTTAGGCTGATTCACTGTATATTTATTATTCTCCTGTTTTTATTCTTATGTTGTTGGTATTTTTGAGCAACATCTGGCAAAAGAATTTCCTTCGGGATGAATGAAGTTCCATCTTATTTTATCTTCCTTGGTTTGGGACAGACATGCAGTCCTCCACCATGGAGTCACAAAGGGCAACATTGTCAACATTCTGATGACAAACTTGTCATTTTGCTAATTAGTTTGAATACTTAATTAATGAATTAAGAGTAAATAAACTATTCAAAAGAACTTTATTCATTGCAAAATAATCCATGAAAAAAAAAGTGACTCCAGTAATGAATGTGTGGATCCTTGATTCTGGAATCTCAGCAGAAGCACAGGTCATTCTCCAGCCCGTATATATCTTGGCTTTGAGGGCCATGAGTTCTCCCTGGACCTTCTTGGTGCGGCTGTTGGTCTGCTTCACCTCGTGCAGGATGGCTAGGTCCTGGTTAGGGCCCACACTCCGGGTGACCTGGTGGACAGAGAACACACACACTGAACAACACACCTCTCTCTCCTGCCTTGACTTTGTCTAAGGGCTGGGAAATGAGCTGAAAATATATAGACAGACATTTACAACCTCTCACCGACTTATCTGTGTGAGTTTCCTTAAATCATTTTAAAATCACAAAGATATGCACCTCTTCATTAAAAACCAAATACCCCAGCTTTAATAGCCTAGCATATTTACAGTACACACCTATACAGAGAACTAGGGCATGTAAAAAATAAAATAAAAAGAGCAGAAAATTAATTAATTGTAATTGAGGTAAACGCTATCCCTATCAAGACCTAAATCGGTATAGGGTTATGGTTGATTTTGGTCCCATCGCCCAGCCCTCCTCTAGATTCCCATTGATCCTTTCACAACAAAGGGATCCTGGAGAGGAGTGGTGATCCAACGTGAGCATATGGTCTGACCTCAGCCTGGACTAAAGAGGGCCTTGTGGTGTGTACCTTGACAAGCTGTTTCTCCACGTCCTTGAGTTTCTGCCTGTGGAGTTTGAGGTCCACCTTGAAGCCCTCTGCCTCCATGGACCTCCTCTTCTCCAGGGCCTCGTACCGCTGGGTCATCAGCTGCAGGCGCTTGGCCATCTTATCGGACCACTCCTGAGAAGGCAGGTTTGCAGGGACAAAGAAGCACAAGGTCATAAGAGCATAAGAACGAAGACAATACAAAGACCAGAGTCCTAATCTAAGCGGGCCTTACTTTGAATATCTCCCTGCCCACATCCCCCTCCTCCCTGATTTGCGACAGCTCCGTCTCCATGCTGATGCACTGCTCCCTGTACATCTCGGCCAGCCGGTGAGCTTGCTTCAGATCCTCCTGCAGGGCCTGAAGCAACAAATAGAGAATGGAGACGGATGGTCGTCGACATGGTAAATGGATGGATTGCACTTTTATCCAAATACACACATCCATACACCGACGGCGATATCAACCATGCAAGGCAACAGCCAGCTCGTCATGAGCAGTTAGGGTTAGGTGTCTTGCTCAGGGACACCTCGACACTTAGCTAGGCGGAACCAGTACCCTTCTGGTGCTAGACAACCGATCTTACCTCCTGAGCTACTACTGCCCTCCGCTTTCCTCTAGAGTTCAACCTAGAGATCAACATTGTTCTCCACTTGTCATCTTGTTTGAACACGTACCTTGCGCTCCTCTTTGTGGCTCTGTTGGGCCTGTGGTTCTGTCGCCTGGGAGTGGGACAGGAGCGCCGTCGCACCACAGTTGCCGCCCGGGCGCCCCCCCCCGGTGCGTGCCAGTGCCGGGTCGGTCCTCCATCCCGGACCGGGCCTTCCTCAGACGCTCCTGGCAGGTGTCCAGCTCCCGCAGGAGCCGGTCCTTCTCCGCCATCCAACTCTTCTCATGCGCCCGCGTCTCAAACTTGAGCTGGAGGAAATCCCGCGTGCTCTCGTACAGCAGGGTCTGGGTGCGCTGGAGCCTTTGCCCCGGGGGGAGGGAGTAGGAAGAGATGGGATGATTGTGTTGAAAGCAGAGCTGAAATCCACAAGCAGGATCCTGGCGTAGGTTCCTGCTGAGTCCAGGTGCTGGAGGATGAAGTGAAGGGCCAAGTTTACTGCATCGTCTACAGATTTGTTGGCTCTGTAGGCGAACTAGTTTATGATCTGTCTGAACCCCCTCCAGACAGAAGCAGTCATTGGCTGAGAACTGGTTTTGGAGTTTCTCTGAGTACAGTTGTTTAGCTACTCGCACCTCCTTGCTAAACCTGTACTTTGACTCTTTAAACAAAGCTCTGTCCCCACTCCTAAACGCATCTTCCTTCTCTGCCCTTGACTGTCTGAGTTTGGCTGTGAACCAGGGTTTGTCATTGTTATAACTCACCCTGGTGCATGATGGTACACAGCTATCCTCACAGAAGCTGATGTAGGCAGTCACAGCCTCTGTGTACTCGTCCAGATTGTTGGTAGCAGTTGGTAGCAGTTTCCTTGCCCAATTTCGTTCTCCAGTTTTCGGTGCTATTATTTTTTATTTATTAAAGACCATTTAAGTTGATACCGCTGCCTGCATTTGGGTCCTCTCTCCCTTACCACACCACCCACCATGACAGATGGAAGAGAAAAACTTACCAGTAGCTACAGAGTACTGGGCAGGCTGTGACTGATCTAGTCATCATACATCTGGGTGAACACTCCCACTTGTGTCTGTCACTAGAGGGGAGTCACATGACAATTTTGAAATGCCTTGTAATGACAAACCACACTCACACCCGGTGGTAGAATAGGGGCCCTTTAAATCCCACACATCGCTCCTTGAGCTCTCACATTCCATTCCAACTCACTCCATTGGTTTTTGCTCAGGAAATGCATTCTGGTACCACAGAATCAAGACAGCACCTGCAGTAACAGCGTCTAGTTGTCAGTCCTGGATTGCTCCAGGCTTTCCCCGATGCCCTCGTCCGTTGTTCTGGTTCTTCTGCTGCCCTCTGCCCTCACAGAAATACAAAGGAAACATTACTTCCAATTTGTCTGATTCAAGTCAAAACAAAAAACACTTAACTAAACACTCACTAACACGTATCTTGCTGAATCTATAATCAGGAGGATACTTTTTTCTTGATGTAAACTCTTTCCAGGCTTAATATACCTGTAAACAAACTTGATGCTTTCCAGCGTTACTGTACCTAACATAAACAAACTGATTCTTTCCAGGGTTAATATACCTAACGTAAACAAACTGACTCTTTCCAGGCTAAATATACACAACGTAAACAAACTTGATGCTTTCCAGGGTTAATATACCTAACGTAAACAAACAGACTCTTTCCAGGGTTAATATACTGTGACAGCCGGCAGAGGTACAAGAGAGGAGAGGTGAGGAACCACAGATATGTGCCCTTCCTGGTATTAATGCTCATGCCCAAATATGGAAGTCCGGTGACGTCATCCCAATCACTGGGATGCAGAGCACCTGTACCTCGTCGACGGAGCCCAGCGGGAGACAAGCAACGCGTTAATTGACGGACACATAAAAAGGGAAGTCTCACACACAGACGGGGTAGGAGTATGGGAGTAATCATTAATAGAGAGAGATTGACTGAAGTGCTGTGTATGATCCATGTCGGAAGGAGAACCCTGCTGTGTGCTGAACCCCTGGACTGTCTGAGAACCCGCCCCATGAACGACCCCCGCCTGTCTGACTACCCTACGCCTCGCCGAATCCTGATCCGTCTGAGAATCCGTCTCCGTGTACCGAACCCTGCTTATGGACATTGACGATTCCCTCGGAGTGTGAAGTGGCCGTGGCCAATAGAAAAACCCCCTACCTCTCTATCCCCTGAAACAGACAACAAAAGGTTGTATTGCATTTATTTGGTTGTAGACCTTGATTTTATTAATTTCAGTCCCGTGCACACTCTACCCCAGCTCGAGTGTGTCACATATGGTGGAGAATGCAGGCAACGCATTCGGACTGAAATTAATAAATCGACCACAAGCGACGCAATGGAATCAGCTGATTTAAAAGCACTGGTGGCCCAGCTCATGGTCAGCAATCAACAGCTGGTAGCCCATAATCACGAGCAGCAGGCTCGTCACGAACAGGCTATGCAAGCGCAGCGCAACAGCGCTGAAGAGCAGCGCAAACAGCATGTGCAGGCGATGGAGATCCAAGCCTATAATACGGAGCTCCTGAGGGTCGGAGTTAAGGAGCGACACAAAGCACAGGAGGAGCGTGCATTTACCGAAAGGGTGCGCCGGGCCAACCCTGCTCGGTTTTTGATGACGCAGACTCCGTCTGACGATATCGAGACTTTCCTGCTGACGTTTGAGCGAATCGCAGAAAGAGAAGAGTGGCCTGCAGAACAATGGGTGGGGCTGATTGCACCCTTTTTGGCGGGCATAGCTCAGACCACCTACCAGGATATAGCCACCGACCCCAGGTTTTCGTATCCAGCACTAAAAGGTGAAATCATGAAACGCTATGGGTTTAACCTGATTACTAGAGCCCAGCGCTATCATGAATGGGGGTTCGATCGGGCGGCATCACCCCGAGCTCAAATGCACGAGCTATTGAGATTGACCAACGCCTGGCTGACCTCCGAGCCAAAGTCTCTCCCCCTCATTGAACGGATAATAATGGACAGGTATATGAGAGCCCTCCCATACGAGGTGAAAAAACTGGCCTGCCAGAATAACCCCCAGAGCGTGGACCAGCTGGTGGAGCTGCTGGCGGGCTATCAGGCCGCACAGGGGGTGCTGCGCAGCGGAAGGCCTAACAAACCAGAGGCCACTACCCGCCCCAAGGAGCGCCAGCGGCAGGAGTAGCCTGTCCACCCACTAAACCCCGAGCCTAGAAGGTCAGCGGCCGAACTCCCGCGGCGACGCCCCCTTGTCAACTCTGACCGCCGGAGGTGCTATGAGTGCGGAGAGGCTGGACACATCGCCTGGAACTGCCCTCAGATGGGAGATGTGCACATGTCCACTGCTTCCGGCGAGAACCCCACCGGACGACCATGCGGGCTGATGATCACCTGCTGGGCTGAGGAGGGATGCTCCTCCCCCTCGACTCCCGTCACAGCGAATGGACGTGACACCACGGCGCTCCTGGATTCAGGGAGCATGGTGACGTTGGTCCGTCCAGAGTTTGCCCAGCTGCCCCACCTGGAAGGCACCCTGGGGGTCACGTGTATTCATGGTGAGACTCGCCAGTAACCCACAACCATGCTACACCTTCGGACCACCAAGGGTAGCTACTCCGGCCCCGCTGGGGTCGTACCAGACCTACCTGGTACGACCAGGTAGGTCGTACCTACCTGTACTTATTGGTCGGGATCTGCCCCTTTTCCGTCCTTTATGGTTTCGCCTGGCTACAGGGAGCCAGCGAACGCCCCGAGGACCCACCTCGCCGCCACTTCCCAGGCAGCGCCACTCGCCGCCCCGCCTCCAGGACGTAGACCCACAAGGATCCACTGAACCTCTCTCCGATGGAGAATCCAGCGCCGTGGCAGCGGTGGCTGAAGAGGAAGCTGGCTATGGGATGGTAAGGGGACCCCACGTGGCGAGGAGCCACGCGGTGAGGAGGAAGAACCCATACAGGGCGAGGAGGAAGACACCCTCGACCCTGCAGTCGACGTACCTCCCCTGGCAGAGCCCCTAGCAGGGAGATTCGGGTCTGTCCAGCTCGAGGATGTCAACCTCACCAGCGCCCTGCAGCAGGTATCCGTGGTCGACGGACAGCTCATCCAGGGGGTAAGACAAATGATCTATCCCCACTTTGCCATAAAAAAGGCACTGCTGTACCAAGTTATACAAAAAGCCGGGGTATTGCATGAATTGCTGTTGGTACCCCACCCTTTTATCCCCTCTGGGCTCCACCTAGCCCACTCTCACCTGCTCTGGGCCCATCTCGGGGTAGAGAAGACCCCGGAGACCGAGTGTTGGTACTGGTACCCACACCCGAGTGCAAATTCCTGGCCAAATGGCATGGGCCCTAC
This sequence comes from Coryphaenoides rupestris, assembly GCA_002895965.2. Taxonomy (NCBI): domain Eukaryota; kingdom Metazoa; phylum Chordata; class Actinopteri; order Gadiformes; family Macrouridae; genus Coryphaenoides; species Coryphaenoides rupestris. The sequence goes on along the minus strand of PIJE02002930.1, from coordinate 16,393 downwards.
GAGGTCATTGAAAAAATGGGAGAGGTCAACTACCGCATCAGTCAACCCGGGTGAAGACCACCTGAAAAGGTATATCATATCAATCTTCTGAAAAAATGGGTAGCCCGGGATGCGGTGTGTGCTCTTTCTCTTCCCCAGGGCCCGGCCAAAACAAAGACAGTCAAAGTACCAATGGGCGAACAACTGGCCGAGAGGCAGCGCCAGGACCTCAGAGAACTATTAGACCGCCACTGATAGACCGTGTTCTCTCCGGACTCCGGCCACACGGACCTAGTCCAGCACCACATCATCACCGAGCCCAGAAAGAAGGTAAAACTGAGACCTTACCAGATTCCCAAAGCAAGGAGAGAAGCCATACGCCAAGAGGTAAAAACTATGCTAGAGAACGGAATAATAGAGGAGTCGCATAGCGAGTGGTGCAGCCCCATTGTGCTGGTCCCCAAACCAGATGGAACCATCCGGTTCTGTAATGACTTTCGTAAGCTGAACGAGATTTCCAGATTCGATGCCTACCCCATGCCATGAGTGGACGAGCTGATTGAACGGCTAGGAAAAGCCCGTTACATTTCGACGCTGGACCTGACAAAAGGGTATTGGCAAGTTCCCCTAGCGCCCGCGGCCAGAGAGAAGACGGCCTTTGCTGCGCCAGACGGCCTGTTCCAATACCGCATGCTTTTTAAACAACTATCGTTGACAAAGTGCTGAACAAGTTACATTTGCACAGAGAATAAAACAGCAGAAAACAATAACAATAGCAACAATAAAAACTATAATAAAACAATAAAACAATAAAAACAATAAAAAGATAAGGGCACAATGGGGGGATGCCGTGCTCAACTCAAATTGAACGCCAAGGCGAAGAGGTGAGTCTTTAGGAGTGATTTAAAAATGGTAAGGGTCTGAGCAGATCTTATGTGAGCTGGTCCAGAGATGAGGGGCAGCCACCGCAAATGCTCGATCTCCTCTGGTTTTCCTCTTTGGACTCGGAACATCCAGGAGCATCTGGTTGGACGACCTCAGTGCTCTGGAAGAAGTGTGGTGATGTCGGAGGTCAGCAAGGTAGGGAGGGGCCAGCCCATTTAACGCTTTGAACGCTAACAACAAAATTTTAAAATCAATACTATAGCGGACGGGAAGCCAGTGAAGGGCGGCCAATACTGGGGTAATGTGTTCCCTCTTTTTCTTCCAGTTAGGAGTCGTGCAGCAGCATTTTGGACTAGCTGGAGACGACGTAGGGTTGACTGCTCCAAACCAGAGCATGGATAACTCTCTCAAGATCTTTAGGGGGGAGATATGGTTTTGCCTTGGCTAAAAGTCTAAGCTGGAAGAAGCTAGCTCTGACAACAGCACTAATCTGTTTTTCAAATTTGAACGAGCTATCAAAAATGATGCCAAGATTCCTAACAGCTGGATGATTGTGAGAAGCTAGAGGGCCAAGAACACTAGCACAGTCATCCAAAAGCTTAGGTCGTCCAAACAATATTACCTCAGTGTTACTTTCGTTCAGGTTGAGAAAGTTCAACTCCCTCCAGATTTTAATGTCGTTTAAGCAATCCAGCAAAGGCTGCATTGACTCTTTACAACTGGATTTTAATGGGAGATAGATTTGGATATTATCTGCATAACAATGAAAAGGAATGTTGTGTCTCTTGAAAATGGACCCCAAGGGCAGCATGTATAAAGAGAACAGAATAGGGCCCAAGATGGATCCCTAAGGGACCCCACACGTGAGTGGGGCCACAGCTGATGCATATACTCCTAGATGGACAGAGAAACTCCTATCCGATAGGTAGGACTGAAACCATTTTAGGGCAGTCCCTTTGATGCCTACACATTGCTCTAGACGTGAAAGGAGGATCTTATGGTCTACAGTATCAAAAGCAGCTGTCAGGTCCAACAGCACCAAGACAGCAGAGCTCCCTGCGTCGACAGTAAGGAGGAGGTCGTTAAAAACTCGCAAGAGGGCTGTTTCAGTACTGTGGCGAGGTTTAAACTCAGACTGGAACTTTTCATAGATGGAGTGACAGTCCAAAAATGTTTGCAGTTGGGTGAGAGCTACTTTCTCTAGTACTTTTGACAGAAAAAGGTAGCTTAGAGATGGGCCTAAAATTAGCGAGAACAGAGGGGACTAGGTTTTGCTTTTTGATAATAGGCTGCACTACAGCATGTTTAAAGGCAGCTGGAACACTGCCTGAGATAAAAGAGGAGTTAATCAAAGCAAGAATACATGACCCAACAGTGTTAAAAAGTTCTTTGAGCAAATGAGAGGGAATATTTTCTAGGGGGCTATTTGTGGGGCGCAGATGCTTGATTACCTCCGAAAGCGAGGAGAGGGACACAGGCTCAAACTGATTGAAAACAGCTGGGCACATGGGGGGGACAGAAGGGTCCATGGCACCAGAGGTGGGTAGAAATTTTCTAGTGAAAATTTTCTAAAAGCTTTCACAGAGTAAAGAAGATGGTGTAATACAGGCTGTATCACAAGGATTTATAAGAGAGTTTAGAACCTTAAAAAGAACCTGGGGCCTATGACTGTTATTGGAAACAAGCCTAGACATAAACTCAGTTTTGGCAGATTTAACAGCTCTCTGATATTCAGAAAGACGCTCTTTTAAAATTCCTAGGGAAACTTGAAGCTTGTCCTTCTTCCATTTTCTCTCAGCACATCTACATGCACGTCTGAGAGTGCGGGTAGAATCATTAAGCCAGGGCTCAGGGAGTGAGCCCTGGCTCTTGTACCGGCAGAGGTACAAGAGAGGAGAGGTGAGGAACCACAGATATGTGCCCTTCCCGGTATTAACACTCATGCCCAAATATGGAGGTCCGGTGACGTCATCCCAATAACTGGGATGCAGAGCACCTCTACCTCGTCGACGGAGCCCAGCGGGAGACAAGCAACGCGTTAATTGACGGACACATAAAAAGGGAAGTCTCACACACAGACGGGGTAGGAGTATGGGAGTAATCATTAATAGAGAGAGATTGACTGAAGTGCTGTGTATGATCCATGTCGGAAGGAGAACCCTGCTGTGTGCTGACCCCCTGGACCGTCTGAGAACCCTGCTGTGTGCTGAACCCCTGGACCGTCTGAGAACCCGCCCTGTGAACGACCCCCGCCTGTCTGACTACCCTACGCCTTGCCGAATCCTGATCCGTCTGAGAATCCGTCTCCGTGTACCGAACCCTGCTTATGGACATCGACGATTCCCTCGGACTGTGAAGTGGCCGTGGCCAATAGAAAAAACCCCTACCTCTCTATCCCCTGAAACAGACAATAAAAGGTTGTATTGCATTTATTTGGTTGTGGACCTTGATTTTATTAATTTCAGTCCCGTGCACACTCTACCCCAGCTCGAGTCACAATACCTAGTCTAAACAAACTGATTCTTTCCGGGGTTAATATCCCTAACGTAAACAAACTTGATGCTTTCCAGGATTACTCTACCTAATGTAAACAAACTTGATGCTTTCCAGGGTTAATATACCTAACGTAAACAAAGTTGATGCTTTCCAGGGTTAATATAAGTAATGTAAACAAACTTGATGCTTTCCAGGGTTAATATACAAAATGAAGCACTTTGATCCATAAAGAGGCCGGACACGCATTGTAGAGTCAAAAATACCAAGCTCTAATCATCCGTTCATTTTCATCCACGACCTGCACTACTTGCTCGTCACGCCCCCACCCGGCTAATAAACCCCCCCCCCTTCCGGTCAACTCACGCCTAAACAACCCACCCCCTGGGTTGCTTAGTTACCAAAATGCTGATATGCTACATTGCCCCCCCCCTTTAAAGAAGGCATTCGTCCCCGAATGTAACAGTCCCACATAACAATACTTGAACAATGGCCCTAGTAATCTTGAACACACCTGGCCCTCGGAACCTAAGACAAAGAGACAGCCAAGAATAAAGAAAGGAACTCTTTTTTTTTTCAGTCTATTTCTTCCTCTCATCTTGCGCAACAGTAGCACTGAGGTGGATGCCGCTGCCGCTTGGATCTTCTCAACTCCCCCCAGCTGGCCCCTACTGACGTTTCGTCCTGTCCATCCATTTCTATTCCCTAGGGTACCTCTGTTTCCTCTCCATCTGAAGCTGCTATCGCCCCAGCTTCAGGGTCTGGCTGGTTGTCCTGCGTTGTATAGTGTCCTGAAGGTGTAGAGCCTGGCCCCGCTTCTCTCTCTCCTCCCCTGTATGGGGCTAGGCGGTCTTGGTGCACCACTACCTTCTTCCACTGGCCATTTTTCTGTACCCGGTACACTACGTCTGACAGGGCTTCCAATATAGTGCAGGGCCCCTCCCACTGACTCACGAGCTTGGGGCATATTCCTCTTTGGCGTCGGGGGCAGTATAGCCACACACGGTCACCAGGCTGATACAGCTTCCCATGGGCGCGGGTATCGTACTGTTGTTTCTGTCTCTTGGATTCCCCTTGGATGTGGTTTCGAGCAAAATCGTGAACTCTCTCCATCTGCTCCTGAATGCGCTGGACATACACGGGCCCTGCTTCTTCCAGCTCTTCTCCTGGAGGGCGCCCAAACAAAAGCTCTGTCGGAGTATGTAGTTCTTGTCCGAACATGATCGCAGCGGGGGTGCAACCCACTTCACTCAAAATACATCCCGTATTCCATGTGTCCCAATTAAAACCAGTTGCCTCCAGCCCCCTAGCCCCTCCAGCACCAAACAGTGTTTGGTGCTGGAAAAGCTGTCACTTCTGAGGGTGGAGTTTTAGATTTGCCTGCCGTAGTCTTCCCAGCATATCTCTCAAGTTGGTAAGTTCCTGTTTAAAGGTAGAGGCATGAATCAGCAAATCATCTAAGTAGACCAGGCAAGCTGACTTAGGCAGTCCCTCGAGTATTGCCTCCATCAACCTCTCAAACGTTGCTGGGGCATTACAAAGTCCAAAGGCCATTACTGTGAATTCCCAGAGCCCCTGTCCCAAAGAGAAAGCTGTTTTCTCCCGCAATTCTCTGTCCAACTGTACCTGCCAGTTCCCACTTCTCAGGTCGAGTGTAGAGAACCAACGTGAACCTGCCAGGTTGTCAAAGGCATCATCTACGCAGGGGATGGGGTGTGCGTCCTTGACCAGGATAGCTGGCGATGCCCATGGGCTTTTGGATGGGACAATGACGCCAGCCTCTTTCATCCTCTGTAGCTCCTTTTCCGCCTCTGCTTTTTTGTGGATGGGCAGACGATATGGGGCTTGGCGGATGGGGTGAGCTTTCCCCGTGTCGATGTGGTGCTGTACGACTGAAGTGCAGCCAATGTCATCAGGGCCTGTAGAGAAAATGTCTATGAACTCCACCAATAACTGTCGCACCATTTCTCCTTGCGACGACATAAGATGCTCACCAGCCCGTGTACACATTGCCGCTAGCATCTCTGGAATAGGGGCTTCGCTGTTCTCCCCTGGGGAGTCGAGCACTCCGGTCTGGGTTACGTGCCCAATCACATCGATTTGGAAAGTCTGTCCCCCCCGACCCAGCATGAGAAGGTCAGCTTCTAGATCCAGATGACTTTTTGTGGCCCGAAGGAAGTCCAGCCCCAATATCAGGTCATCCTGGATGGGCGCTACCCAGGCCTCCTGTTCTACCTCCACATCTCCTATCTGGATTTTCAAAGTGATCTTCCCCTGGCTGTCAGCGATCTCCCCCGTGGGCATACGCAACACTCCCTGACTGGGCTTCACCTGGGTGCGCCAAACCCCCACCCCCCCCTTTGTCCAACACCTTTCCCCTAATAACAGTGACAGAGGCTCCTGTATCAATCAACCCTCTACAGACAATGTCATTCACCTGGCAGTCTATGTAGATGTGATGAGCACGTAGGGGCCCCTGGCTCTCTGTTCCCATCTTTGTTCTCTTTGACACCATGCTTATTCCTTCGTCATTGTCTCCCATCACTCCTCTCATATTGTGATCTTCAGGGCACATGTTCTCCACTTGTCATTTGTCCGTCCACGTAAGGTGTTAGGTGGACTGGTTATGGCTCAGAATTGGTGGTAACGTCTTTCATGTTCCTCTGTGGAGTCTCCAGTATTTCAGTTTGGACCAAACGCTGCCCCTTGTGTTTGGCCCTTAGTATTCCCCCTGGTCCCTCGGTCCCTTCCTCTCATCACAGTTCCTGGCCAGATGTTCAGTGCTCCCACACACCCAGCAAACAAGTCGCTGTCTGCCCCTCCTGGGCCCCCCACCCCTTGTAGCAAGAACATTTCCCACAACGCGCACCATACCATGGAACTCCCCCTCTTCGGCGTGCATGGTTGGGGTTGTGGCTACACCCCTCCCTGTGTGTAGTAACTGTGGCCTGTGTGTCACAGTACTGGGTGGCAGTGGCTCTACTCTGCATCACTGGTGTGGGGTTGTACTGAGGGGGTGTCATCATTCTTTGGTTCTTTGTGACATTTCCCCCTACATTCCCATATGAGCCACAGAACCGGCTTGGTTGACTGGTTGGGTAACACTGGTTGTTTTCTACGTCAATTTCCCTTATAGTAGCTCTCTCAGGCACATTTGGGCAATTTGACCTTCCAAAAACGGCGTCTTTACTTGGACGCCATGGTATTACGTCACTCCCAGTTGGGACTTGCGCGACGCGAGTGAAAGGAGCGCAGCTGAAGAGGCTGACGGGACTATTATTTCCTCGTTCAGCCCAAAACACAGTTTCCACCTCCATAGCTGTTGTGAGTGCCTCTCTCATTGTCACAGGGCATCTGAGTTGAACCTGTACTCGAATTTCGCTGTCGTTCAGTCCATCAATAAATTGTTCAGTCATCATCCGTTGTTGCAGTTCATAGTTAGCACCGGGGTACGCCAGGCGGAACAGCCTTTCTACATCACCTGCATATTTGGGTAGGGGCTCGCCTCGCTCTCTCACTCTGTGTTTGAACTGGATCGTGGCTACCGCAGTTTGATTTTCTTCTCCATAGCGGAGGGCTAGTGCTTCACATAGCATGACATAATCACATCGCTTCAGCGCTGGTAGGCTGGCCAACACTGACATAGCGTCCCCGGCTAAACTTATAGCCAAATACGCCCCTTTATCTTCATGATACCATTTATTGAGTTCACTCACGATCTCGAAATGCGTCCTGAAGATCTCCCAGCTTGACTTTCCCTCGTAAGTAGGAGGCTGTTTGCGAATGCGAATACGTTCCCCTTCTCTGTGTCCCTGCTCCATCCCGGGGCGGTCTGGCTGCTCCATCCCGCGACGGTCTGGCCGCTCCATCCAGGGACGGTCTGGCCACTCCATCCTGGGACGGTCTGGCTGCTCCATCCCGCGACGGTCTGGCTGCTCCGCGGTTGCTGCAGCAGGAGTGCTGTGATGGATCCCTGTCTGCTCCATCTCCAGGTCGGCTAAGAAACGTTCCGTTTCCTCCAGAAGTTTATCCAGTCGTTCCGTCTGTCTGCTCCTTGCCTTTATTACTGGCGCCACGCTATCTTCCTCCCGAAACCCGCGTGGTGCCGGTAACTTGGGTCTGGCGCCTCCATAGCTCATACTAGTTCCCGTCGGTTCGAAAACGTCTCTCCCCCGGCGTGAATTCCTCTCCATAATCCACTCTTCTGACACCAATGAAGCACTTCGATCCATAAAGAGGCCGGACATGCGTTGTAGAGTAAAAAATATCAAGCTTTAATCATCTGTTCATTTTCATCCACGACCCGCACTACTTGCTCGCCATGCCCCCACCCGGCTAACAACCCCCCCCCCACCCCTTCCGGTCAACTCCCGCCTAAACAACCCACCCCCCGGGTTGCTTAGTTACCAAAATGCTGATATGCTACAATAACGTAAATAAACTGACTCTTTCCAGGGTTAATATACCTAACCTAAACAAAATTGTTGCTTTCCAGGGTTAATATACCTAACGTAAACAAAAACTAATCTAGCAAAACGAAATACTTAACGCGGGGCTTAGGGAGAGTCGGGGCAGTCCGGTGGTCAGGGGGGTTCTGTGGGGGTCCGTCCGCGGGGAAAGGGGTATTCCGGTAGGGTAGTGTGGAGCGGGTCCGAGGAGGGTTGGGGTCCATAGAGGGACGAGGGATACACTGGAGCGAGGAGAGGGTCCGAGGAGGGTAGGGGTCCGTAGGATGACGAAAGGGATAATGGAGCGAGGAGCGTGGAGAACACAGGATCGATGGGGTAACACGGAGACGAGGAATACGTTGGAGCCAGGAAGGAGAACACGGAGAGCTAGTGACGAGGGGGTAGTACGTTCTAGCCACGCTGAATTGTTCAGGACGGGCTTAAGTAGACGCTGTGTCATGATTATGATTTGCTACACCTGGTGCCCCCCGTAATCGCCTCCGCAGGGCGTGTCTCGCACGCTCGGATGTCTCGGGAATGCTTGGGCTGGGATCCCGAGCTGCCGGTGATGATGTGGTACGCTCTGGGGAGGAGCGCACCACAACAGGACCCCCCCTCCTACGGGAGACACCGGGTCCCGATCCTCAGGACCATAGCCCACCCACTCCACCAGATACTGGAATCCCCGTCCTTTTCAGCGGACCGCAAGCAACCTGTCCACATACCACACCTTGTCCCCATCGTCCGGGACTCGGGGAGGCGGAGGAACTGGTGCTGGAGGGGCTAGGGGGCTGGAGGCAACTGGTTTTAATTGGGACACATGGAATACGGGATGTATTTTGAGTGAAGTGGGAAGGATGACACGAACCGCAGAGGAGTTGATGATCTTTTCAATGGTGTAAGGACCCACATAATGTGGAGCCAACTTCCGGGAGGAGGTCTGGAGGGGCAGGTCCCGAGCCAACAGCCATACCTCCTGGCCCGGTTGGTAGGCTGGGGCTCCTCACTGGAGCGAGGAGCGAGGAGAGGGTCCGCGGAGGGTAGGGGTCCGTAGGATGACGAAAGGGATAATGGAGCGAGGAGCGAGGAGCGTAGAGAACACAGGATCGACGGGGTAACACAGAGACGAGGAATACGTGGGAGCCAGGAAGGAGAACACGGGGAGCTAGTGACGAGGGGGTAGTACGTTCTAGCCACGCTGAATTTCAGGACTCGCTTCAGGAGGCGGGGTTGCTGGCCGTCACGCACCACAAGGTTTCCTCCAGCGCTTGATTTAGCCCTCTCCGCCTGTGCATTCGGGGTGAAATCCGAGGATAGACTGGCTGTGGCCCCAATTCCCTTTGGCAAAACGCTTGCCATACCTTAGAGGTAAACTGGGGACCCCTATCCGAGACAATGTCCTGTGGAATACCATGGAGACGGACCACATGGGTTACAAGAAGGTCCGCAGTTTCAGCCCGCAGAGGGGAGCATTGGAAGAGCGAGAAATGTCCATAGTCCGGCTGGACGGCCGGGGTACATGTGAGTAGACTGAGGACCTCACTCGAGACTGAGGCCGAAACATCGCGGATACAAAGAGCCGATGCGGCGTCCCCACCTGGATCGGTGGTCACGACAAAGCCTGTCTCACCACTGACTCGGATCTCCCAGGTGCACACCCACCGACCCAGGCTGGTGGGATGATGGTTGTCGTGTCCTCAGGTGGGTCATTCATCTTTTTGAAGCACACACGAAGAGAGAGCGTCTGCTCTTGCACATTTCTGAGCACTGGCGCGGTAGGTGAGGAGATATTGAACGGCTGGAAAAACAAAAGCGCCCAACGCGGCCCTTGCGGTGTTTCAAGTCGGTTGGACCCCCGCATATATGTTAGGTTTTGGTGGTCAGTCCAAACAATAATATAACCGCCCAGTGGGAAGGGCAACTCCGGGAAGGAGATCTACGGCGCAATCATAGGGTCGGTGAGGAGGAAGTGAAAATGCACTATCTTTACTAAATACGGGCGCTAAATCGTGATAAATCGTGGGGACACCAGTGATATCCGGTGGAGAGACCACCGGCATGAGTCTGCTGAACGGGGACAGAGCGGAGCGCAGGCAGTTGGCATGACACGCCACGCTCCACCCCAACACCCGTCCAGTCGACCATGAGATGTGGGGGTCGTGTCGCTCCAGCCATGGTCTACCTAGTACTAAGGGCGCTGTGGGGGCATGCATGACTAAAAAACATAGGGTGAGCGTCCATCAAGTGGAATGATGGACGCCAGGGTGATATCCAGTAGACTCACGTCCGCTCCAGAATCGATGAGGGCGCTGATGGAGAGATTCTCCTTGCCCCAGGAGAGCGTGGCCGGGAACAGGCGGTTTGGAGCTCCCTTGGGCTGGGGCAGGCTGGTAAGACTCACTAAAGCTCTCACACCTCATGAGTCTGCTCTTTGTGGGCGGGTTGGACAAGCATGGATGAAATGGCCCGTCCTCCCACAATAAAGGCACCGCCGGTCCCGCATCCGTTGCTCCCTCTCCTCCGTTAGTAGTCGTGACCGACCCAACGGCGTCGGCTCCTCCTCGGTCTTGTGGACCGACGAGATCAAGGCTAACCTGGGAGGACGTGGGGAAGGAGATTGACCTAGGGGCTCTGGAACAGGAGTGGACAAGGGAGTGACCCTCAGAGCAGAATATATATATCCAAAGACAATAAATAACTATACTAGTAATAATAATTCTATATCTATATCTCTATATCTAATGAATATATATACTGTATATATAAATATATCTAAGAAAATAACTAACTATTCTAATAATACTAACTATGCCTATATCTATTCTCTATATAATATATATATATATAAATAATGAATATATATATCTATATAAGAAAATAACTATCCAAAAACTAATCTAGCAAAACAAAATACTTAACGCGGGGCTTAGGGAGAGTCGGGGCAGTCCGGTGGTCAGGGGGGTTCTGTGGGGGTCTGTCCACGAGGAAAAGGGTATTCCGGTAGGGTAGCGTGGAGCGGGTCCGAGGAGGGTAGGGGTCCGTAGGATGACGAAAGGGATAATGGAGCGAGGAGCGTGGAGAACAAAGGATCGACGGGGTAACAAGGAGCAAGGAAGGAGAACACGGGGAGCTTGTTTTTTTTTTTTTGATTTTATTATCAAAAATCATGTTATTTACATTTTTACACACTATTTACATTATATTTTCCATTTCCCCCGTGATACATTTTTAGGTCATATGTGACATCTCTTTCACCATGCATTAGGCCCGTCTGAAGGCCCCCCTCTGCCCCTCGGGCCTCCAGACGCTCCCTCCCTCAATCTCCAAATCATCAAAACCAGCTAGACCGCCAGCGGGCTCTCGACCACACCACCAGCCCGCCGACCCCTGCCAACCCATAGAAATCATATATAACCAAAACCATGCCATCGTCCTCTATAAAGTGATAAAACAAAACCGGTTAGGCAGCTTGCAGGCTCTCTACCACACCACCAGCCCACAAGCCCCCACCAAACCATAGAAATCATATAAAACTCAAAATAGATGTGATTGAGGGGATAAACATAAACATCACATACCCCTTGAGGCGGCCTGCAGGCTTTTTACCGCACTCCCTTCCTGCAAGCCCCTCACTCACCCAGCGAAATCAATTTGCACATTTTGTGCTCAAAATACATTGTGGATAATCTTTGTGACATGTACAAAAATATGCATCATCATCATCATCATCATCATCACCACCATCATCATCTTCATCATCAGCATCATCATCACCTCCGCCGTCTTCATCATCATCATCATTGATTCCCCCAATACATCATCCCATCAGTAATAATATTTCACCCAATGCCTTCAAAATCCAATTCCACCTTCCCACTCTCTCCTATTCTAACAAACGTGCTTCCCTCCAAAAATCCCACCTCAAAGTGCTCCTCCTTTATGTACCCATGCAACAAATTGATTTCGCTTTTCATAGTGCTCTTAAATATGTGCCATACATCCCTATGTGTGTGTTCGTAATGGGCCAGGTTCCTTCGCAGCTTGACAGCAAACCTTGCGTGGCTCAATGTATAATTTAATGAATCAGTATTGCACCCTTTCACTTTCTCATTCACCCCGAACAGCCATAGCTCCTTCCATTCCATTCTTTCTATAAACCTTCCATCCCAGCATGTCTGTATCAGTTGTTTTATTTTGTTATGGTACCCGACTAATTCCCTACATTCAACAAACTCATGCATACACGTTTCCACCCCCACCCCGCATACATCGCATTCCTTCTTCACATTCGCATCAAATCTACTGATCACCTTGTTATTGAACACCCTGTTGTGTCTTAATAGAAAGTCAAAGTGCTCACATTCGCTGCTGTTCCATTTCACTCTCAGATTCATCCACATCCTTTCCACATTCAAGCCTTTCATTACACTCTTCCATACCTTCTCCCCGCCGGCCTCCTCACCTTTCCCTTCCTCAAGCATTCATACATCATTCGTGTTTTTAAGTTCACCAGATTCACCCTCCGTTCCCCTTCGCCCACATACATTTCCATCTCTCCTTCCACCCTCTCAACAGCCTCTCTCTCTATCATCTTCCTCCATTCCCTCTCCGCCTGCCCATTTGTCTGGGGGTGATATCCCGAGGATAGACTGGCTGTGGCCCCAATTCCCTTGCAAAACGCCTGCCATACCTTAGAGGTAAACTGGGGACCCCTATCCGAGACAATGTCCTGTGGAATACCATGGAGACGGACCACATGGGTTACAAGAAGGTCCGCCGTTTCAGCCGCAGAGGGGAGCTTGGGAAGAGCGAGAAAGTCCATAGTCCGGTGGACGCCCGGGTGACACGTGAGTAGACTGGAGTGACCCCACTCGAGTACCTGAGGCCGAACACTCGCGGGTACAAATAGCCGATGCTGGGGTCCCCCACCTGGATCGGGCTGGTCACGCTGAGCCTGTCTCACCACCGACTCGATCTCCCAGGTGACAACACCCACCACCCGGGCTGGTGGAATGATGGTGTCCGTGTCCTCAGGTGGGTCATCAGTCTTTTCTGAAGACAGACGAGAGAGAGCGTCTGCTCTGCCATTTCTGGAGCCTGGGCGGTAGGTGAGAGTATAATTGAAACGGCTGAAAAAAAGCGCCCAACGCGCCTGCCGGGGTTCGAGTCGCTTGGCCCCCCGCATATATGTTAGGTTTTGGTGGTCAGTCCAAACAATAAATGGCACTGGTGCTCCCTCCAGCCAGTGTCTCCACTCCTCCAGTGCCGCGTGAACTGCTAGCAACTCCCGGTTCCCGACATCATAATTTTTCTCGGCCGAGAAGAATCGCCGAGAGAAAAAGGCGCACGGGTGGATTCTCTGGTCCTCCTCCGATCGCTGGGAGAGGACGGCCCCGATGCCCGTGTCCGAGGCGTCCACCTCCACTATGAATTGCCTGGACGGGTCAGGGTGAGAGAGCACTGGGGCTATTGTGAATAGCCCTTTTAATGTGGAGAATGCATTCTCTGCCTCCAAAGTCCAAAAAAAAGACCGGAGAGAAGAGGTAAGCGCCGTGAGAGGCGCCGCCACCCGACTGAACCCTCTAATGAAACGTCTATGAAAATTGGCAAATCCAAGAAAACGCCTGAGTTGAGTCCTGTTGGTGGGCCGCGCCCACTGCTCCACCGCTAGGATTTTCTTTGGGTCAGGACGGATCTTTCCCATCTCCACCAGGTGGCGAAATTCAACCGAGGCTGTGTGAAAGGCACATTTGTTGGCCTTCACAAACAGCCGGTTCTCTAGCAGTCGTTGACGCACCAGACGAACATGTTGGCGGTGTTCCTCCTCCGTATTTGAGAACACCAGAAAGTCATCAATGGAGACCACAACAAAAATGTTCAACATGTCTCTTGCCAATGCTTGGAAAATGGCTGGGGCATTTGTTAGACCAAACGGCATCACGAGGTATTCGAAGTGTCCCAGATCCGTTTTGAAAGCCGTCTTCCACTCATGCCCCTCCCTGATGCGCATCAAGTGATAAGCCCTATGTAGATCTAACTTAGTGAACACCGTGGTGTGAGTGAGGGGCTCGAAAGTGGATGACAGAGGAAGTGGATACTTATTTTTAACTGTTATATCGTTGAGTTGACGATAGTCAATACAGTGCCTCAGATCGCCCTCCGTCTTTGCCACAAAAAAGAAGCCCGCTGCTACCAGGGACGACGAGGGCCTTATGATACCTGAGGCCAAGGACTCAGTGATATAATTACGCATAGCCTCCTTCTCGGGGACGGAGAGGTTATATAACCGCCCAGTGGGAAGGGCAACTCCGGGAAGGAGATCTACGGCGCAATCATAGGGTCGGTGAGGAGGAAGTGAAAATGCACTATCTTTACTAAATACGGGCGCTAAATCGTGATAAATCGTGGGGACACCAGTGATATCCGGTGGAGAGACCACCGGCATGAGTCTGCTGAACGGGGACAGAGCGGAGCGCAGGCAGTTGGCATGACACGCCACGCTCCACCCCAACACCCGTCCAGTCGACCATGAGATGTGGGGGTCGTGTCGCTTCAGCCATGGTCTACCTAGTACTAAGGGCGCTGTGGGGGCATGCATGACTAAAAAACATAGGGTGAGCATCCATCAAGTGGAATGATGGACGCCAGGGTGATATCCAGTAGACTCACGTCCGCTCCAGAATCGATGAGGGCGCTGATGGAGAGATTCTCCCTTGCCCCAGGAGAGCGTGGTCGGGGAAAACAGCGGTTTGGAGCTCCCTTGGGCTGGGCAGGCTGGTAAGACTCACTAAAGCTCTCACACCTCATGAGTCTGCTCTTTGTGGGCGGGTTGGACAAGCATGGATGAAATGGGCCCGTCCACTCCCACAATAAAGGCACGCGCGGTCCCGACATCCGTTGCTGCCCTCTCTCGTTATGTAGCGCGTGACCGACCCAACGGCGTCGGCTCCTCCTCGGTCTTGTGGACGACGAGATCAAGGCTAACCTGGAGGACTGTGGGAAGGAGATTGACCTAGGGGCTCTGGAAACAGGAGTGGACTCAGGGGAGTGACCCTCAGAGCAGCAATATATATCAAAGACAATAAAGTAACTATACTAGTAATAATAATTCCTATATCTATATCTCTATATCTAATGAATATATATACTGTAGTATATAAATATATCTAGGAAAATAACTAACTATTCTAGATAATACTAACTATGCCTATATCTATTCTCTATTATAATGATATATATATATAAATAATGAATATATATATCTATATAAGAAAATAACTGATCCAAAAGACTAATCTAGCGAAAACAAATGACTTAACGGCGGGGCTTAAGGGATGAAGTCGGGGCAGTCCGGTGGTCAGGGGGGTTCTGTGGGTCTGTCCGACGAGGGAAAGGGTATTCCTGGTTAGGGTAGCGTGGAGCGGGTCCGAGGAGGGTAGGCGGTCCGGTAGGATGACGAAAGGGGATAATGGAGCGAGGAGGGTGGAGACAAAGGTATGGCGACGGGGTAACAAGGAGCAGAGGAAGGAGGAACACGGGAGCTTGTTTTTTTTTTTTTTTGATTTTATTATCGAAAAATTCATTGGTTAGTTTACGATTTTTACACACTATTTACATTATATTTTCCATTTTCCCCCCGTGATACATTTTTAGGTCATATGTGACATCTCTTTCACCATGCATTAGGCCCGTCTGAAGGCCCCCCTCTGCCCCTCGGGCCTCCAGACGCTCCCTCCCTCCAATCTCAAATCATCAAAACCAGCGTAGACCGCCAGCGGGCCTCTCGACCCACACCACCAGGCCCGCCGACCCTGCCAACCCATAGAAATCATATATAACCAAAACCATGCCATCGTCCTCTATAAGTGATAAAACAAAACCGGGTAGGCAGCTTGCAGGCTCTCTACACACCACCAGCCCACAAGGCCCCACCAAACCATAGAAATCATATGAAAATAAAAATAGATGGATTGAGGGGATAAACATAAACATCACATACCCCTTGAGGCGCCTGCAGGCTTTTTACCGCATGTCCTTCCTGCAAGCCCCTCACTCACCCAGCGAAATCAATTTGCACATTTTGTGCTCAAAATTACATTGTGGATAATCTTTGTGACATGTACAAAAATATGCATCATCGATCTCATCATCATCATCATCACCACCATCATCATCTTCATCATCAGCCATCATCATCACCTCCGCCGTCTTCATCATCATCATCATTGATTCCCCCAATACATCATCCCATCAGTAATAATATTTCACCCAATGCCTTCAAATCCAATTCCACCTTCCCACTCTCTCCTATTCTAACAAACGTGCTTCCCTCCACAAAATCCCACCTCAAAAGTGCTCCTTCCTTTATGTACCCATGCAACAAATTGATTTCGCTTTTTCATAGTGCTCTTAAATATGTGCCATACATCCCTATGTGGTGTGTTCGTAATGGGCCAGGTTCCTTCGCAGCTTGACAGCAAACCTTCGCGTGGCTCAATGTATAGATTTATGAATCAGTATTGCACCCTTCACTTTCTCATTCACCCCGAACAGCCATAGCTCCTTCCATTCCATTCTTTCTATAAACC
>PIJE02002929.1:48839-51790 GCA_002895965.2 Coryphaenoides rupestris | reverse complement strand
CAACTGCCCTGGACAGACCAGGTGATAAGACAGAGCCAAAGGAGATGGCGGACCCATGACCTCCAGGCTGACCTGTTGTGCAACAAAAACACAGGGACCATGTCCAACCCTGGGAGTCCCTGGGAAATGTAGGCTGTGATAACAAGATAAGAGATACCGGATGGTAAAAAATAGCCATTGACAGATAGGCGGTCAAAAAAAGATCTCCTGAAAGGGAGCGTTTGATTCGTCTGTCTGCATTGTGGCATAGAGCGATAGAAAGAGAGATAAAACAAAAAAGCGAAAGGAAGAAAGAGTGGAAGAGGGACAAAGAAAGGAAGTTGGAGAGAAAGGAAGGAAGAAAAAAAGAAGAGAAAGCAAAAAGTCTCGAGGAGAAAGAAAGAAATACAAAAGGAAGGAAGAAAATGTAAACAGACAAAGTGATAAACTAATTTTAAAAAAATAAGAAACCACCCAAAAATCCACAATGTTCACAAGTCCGTTCATTCATTCATTGATTGATGTGTGTGTGTGTGTGTGTGTGTGTGTGTGTGTGTTGAGTGGTTACGGTGGACACAGCCGTTTACAGCTGCGGCGACAGACGGAGATCCATGCAGACAGCCCATGCAGAACCCCGCAGAACCCCACAGAACCCACAACCACGTGGGTGGGAGAGGAGGACGAGGAGGGGAGAAAGGTCACATGATACATTAAGACAAACCAGGACGAGGTAAGAGGGGTCAGGTGTGTGAGAAGACACGTTTTGACACACACACACACACACACACTGAAGTACACACTGAAGTACACATTGAAGTACACACTTCACTTTGGCTGGCTGGCGGTGCAGCTGTGAAATTGGACATCAACACACACACACACACACACACACACACACACACACACACACACACACACACACACACACACACACACACACACACACACACACACACACACACACACACACACACACACACACACACACACACACACACACACACACACACACACACACACACACACACTTAAACTAACTCTTACACGACTTCTACCTGGCGTGCCATCTTTTGGGCATTTAAGAAATGCGTGCAAGCAGTGAGGAAGAGGAGGAGAGGTGTAGAGGGAGATATTAGTAGCAATATTAATATCGGCTGGGTTTCAGGCCAGCGACTCAGGCCAGAGTGTCGGGACAGGCTCCCTCTCAACAGGCTCACTGTCGTTAGGAAGCCGTTACGGAGAAGATGAATATTACGAGACAGGGGCTTAGGAGGAGGATGAACGGAATCACAGGAGGCAGTCAGTGGAGGATATCAGGAGATCAACAGCGACATTTTAGCGAGGTAGAGAGCCTCACTCCTCGTTCCTCACATTGAGGGAACGTCGTTGTCACGGCGGCGGCGTTAAGTGCCGGGATGTTTAATGATTCCCGGGAAGTCTTCCGGGCGCGCCGGTGCACATTGCGGTTCCTGCCGAAGGAACACTTTAATGGCAGCACTCGGGATCATTCAGTCACGTTCACCGGATCATAAACGACACACGATTTTTCCGCAGAAAATGCCCGATCCTCCATTAATTCCGGAGACTTTGAAAAATATCAATCGCAGTCTATTAATTAGAAAGCAGGCTGTGGTACAATTTGTTGGGGTAACAGCACCTGTCATAAGAAATGTCACCACACACACAATTGATTTTGGCAACGGTGAGGTAGAAACTCAAACCATCGAGACTGCGTACATTCATACAATACATCACTTATTGTAAACGCTTATATTTATCAACCAACCCAAACGTCAACATATTGAGTAGAAGTGTGCTGGTCTCTCCTTTGTATCAACATGTTGTGTATGGATTTCAAGATACAGGTTTAATGCCATCAAACATCAACTGAAAAACAATCATCAAACTCTCGATGTGTTAACGTCGGTTGTGTCCCAAACGAAGGCTGCAAAGCAGTATCCTTTGGAGCCAGTGCTTCTGTATGAAAAGAGTCTGGAGTCACCAGAATGCACAACGTGCGGTTGATTTGAGTTCCGACAAACTTCCATTGTTCTTGTCCTTGTCAGAGAAGTGGAGCTGGCGCACAGCATTATGGGATATCCTCACTGATGAAGACTATGTCTATGCCGCCTTCAAAACCTGTCGAGTGGATTGGGATACGACCTGACGCCTCCCTGCCTCTGAAGGCTGCTGAGAGAGAGAGAGAGAGAGAGAGAGAGAGGCATGATGGGTAATTACCTAGCGATGCGTAGGAGCCGGGCGGCAGGGCTGCGGCCGAGTTGAAGGGCGAGGAGGAGGAGGAGGAGGGTGCCGTGGAGAGGCGGGACTTGGCTGTGGAGGCGGCGTTGACGTCCACGTCGCTGCGGGAACGCTGCAGCGAGCTGGGCGTGCTCGGCGCCCTGGTGCTCACCAGCTTGCCTGCCGGCCGCGCAGGATGGAGAGAACACATGGTCACACACACACACACACACACACACACACATAACACACACACATAACACATAGCAAGTGTAGCAGGTTATGCTAGCTATCTTGCAAGGGGTTAACCTAACTATCATGGGTGCTTGAAACTTGTTCTATTCGAATCTTACTTTACCGTCAGCAATAGTGTCTGCTAAAATGCGCTAAATGTAAATGTAAATGTAATGTAAATGTACAACGGCCCAGGACATACCTGGATGCCGACAGCCAGGTCATGCACTGGTGTGTATTAAAGACGGTAAACAGTGTTGTGTAAGCGATACTGGAGAACAACTTACTCCTCGTCATGCTTCCTCCGATGACACTCTTCACCGAGAGAGGGCGGCTGCAGGGACACACACGATTAGCATACACACACATACACACACACACACACAAACAGACACATGTAGACATTAATTCAACACATTTTTCTTGGGAAATACATTGAGAGTGGACTTTTTTTTATGAACACACACACACACACACACACACACACACACACACACACA